>CAUDNR010001112.1:0-25928 GCA_958430865.1 Entrophospora sp. SA101
ACCCCATTACCCAATTTGGCATCATTTGACCAGTAAAAAAAGAACCAATAGATTATATACAAGCAAAGAAAGATGGGGCCCTAAATTAGCACAAAGAATTTTAAATCATGTGCAAGTATAACAGCTTGATTGCTTGATTTAACCATATGTCTTTAATAAAACAAAAATGACTTACTATTTAATCATTTCCTTGTATGTGAATGCCTCCATCCATTGAATATTCACAATGGTCATGATTATTATGTGATACATTTGATATCATCATTGACATAACAAACAATTGCATCACCCAGGTAGTAATAATACCAAGGCCATGCAAAAATGAAACTTTTAACAATGCATGTCTACCCAGACCTCTGGGGTTCACAATAATAAATTATTTTTCCTGATTATCAATTATGGTTGCTCATGAATAATAAATCTGATGTTGATCACAGGTGTCAGATTTAACTAAAATTTTCCTGCCACAAACATGCAAGTCGGTGCAACTAAGCACTTTTCAGCACCATGGAATTTTCTTTCCACAGGTGAAAGCTCCTTGAACATGTTGTAAGGCTTTGGACAAAACATTCCCTATCTTCCCCTCAGACCAGGCTTGGCTGTCACCATATGAGCATTGATCACTGATAGCTTGGTGCTTGTGTATGATTGCTTTGTGTTATTGCCACACTACCCATTTATTTAAATAACAAATTCAGTTGGTCAAATAAAAATTAAACAGAAAATTTGGGAAAATGATTAATTTATACAAAACATACCAAACAAAATCCGAACCATTTTATAACTTTCCTATTAACATCAGAGTCCAAATGCAATTTCAGGGCCACTAACCCTGCTCTGAATTGTAACCTCCTGTGCTTGAATGAGCTGCAGATTCTCATGATATTGGATCGTTGCAGTTGACTTTTCGGCCAGCATGCCAGCAGCCATCTCTGGTCTGGGGAGATTAGTGAAAGCGTCCTTGACAATTGATGCAGTCTCAGTAAACTCCAGGGCCATGCCTCACCCCCCTGGAATTCTGTTGCATCGTTGTATCATCGGGCGGTGCAGGTCAGATTAGCCTTATTATTATGTACACGAGGAATACGTGAGAATGACTGTAATGTGTTCAAGGCAGCGTGCATGCTTCAACACCTGTAAATTTCCGATAATCAAACATTGCATACTCAATATTTCTTTTTAAATGGTGTGCTGCCTTGATATCTTGTGATTATAATATTTATAATAATATTAATAATATTATTAACGATTACGAAAAACAAATATTATTAATTACCCAGCAAGATCTGCTCTGCGTTTTGATTTCCAATTAAAATGTTTATATAAAATAAAAAATATCAATACAAATAAAAAATAGTATCTCTGGTTAGTTATTAACACGTTTTCTTTAGGAGACCCAAACCAAACCAAACAACAATACTCACGTTTTGTCACCTTGGACTCTGTCAAAAAATAAATTGTTTTTCCAAAAAAAAAAAAAAAAATCAATTCGCGCCTGTCCTACCAAAAAAAAACCAATAGGATAAATAGTTGATGTGTACACATCAATCAATCATAAACTTCTTGTTCTATTGTATTCAAGATGCCAAAAAACAGAAAGAAAAAAAACAATAGAAACGAACAAAATTCCAACAAAAATACATACAGGTAAGTGTTTCAAGGATGGTGGTGGTGGTTATCGCCCACCACTCATTGCTTTAGTTACTTATTAAAATAATTCATCATCTTTTAAGTTCTATTAATAACAAAAACTTGGAACAACGACCAAAACGAACATCTAAAGTAAGTGAATTTTTAATAATTTGTAATGGATTACCATTGAATATCTCCTGAATATAAATAAACTTTTAACAAAAAGCAAGCAGCACGTAAATATATGGAATACAATCTACCACAGAAAATTTTTATAAGTTTGTGTATTGTACCTTTAATAAATTATAAATGGCACTGGGATAAGATTGATGTATGGAATTCATTGTGTAAAAAAAATGAACCTATAAAATTGTAAGTAAAATTTACTTTTCTGTATATTATCAATCTTTGAAACATATGATCATGCCTCTAATCTTATGATATTGTTTTTTTATTAGCCTGTTGCAAATTGGAGTAATTAATTTCAATGATAATTATTGCACAAAATTACTCCCATCATCAATGATATCCAATATTCAAAGTCAATTAAAAAATGATGATGTTGATATAATTTATTTCGATGATAAAAAAGAACATGGCATAGAAAAACTTAAAGTTGATATTGATGAAATTGTAGTTAATTATCTAAAGAATTTTGAGAATTGTGTAAATGTCTATTTTCTTCAAATAATTATAGAAAATTCAACATTAAAAATTAATTGTAATATTTTTACAGTATACATTAAATGAACTAAGACAGGCATTGAATAAGAATAATGTACATGCAGAAACAAACACACCATTTAATCTAAAATATGCTTATCAATTCTTTAATAATATGTTAGTAAATTTTTTTTAATTTTGTAATGGCAT
This sequence comes from Entrophospora sp. SA101, assembly GCA_958430865.1. NCBI lineage: Eukaryota > Fungi > Glomeromycota > Glomeromycetes > Entrophosporales > Entrophosporaceae > Entrophospora > Entrophospora sp. SA101. Next base: position 2,506 of record CAUDNR010001112.1, read on the forward strand.
TAGTAAAAGATGAAGTTTTGTTACTAATATCTATATTTTTTGAATTGTGATTTTCATAATGAAGGTACAATCTTTATTCAAATGATATACTTATTAGAGACTTAAGTGAAGATGAACTTTCAATATATGTTTGGAGCTCACTTATCAACCATGTTTTTATTAAAATAGGTTACAACATAAAATTTTCTAGGTAAGAAAATTAGTCTTTCTAAACTTTTTTTTGTCAATCTATAATATTAATGATTAGAAACTTGTAAAATTTTGTTTTCTAAATTGTAGTGGAGAACTTTCCTCACAATCTTTTGAAAATTTGAAAAAATTAGCTCAGTTGTAGTTAAAGATGGGTCCCGCAATTGAAATGCTGCAACATTTGATGTTGCAACACTGTGTTGCAACATTGCAAAGAATCATCTTAAATTCCGCAATGTCCGCAATTAACTACATGTTGCAATTATCCGCAACTCCGCAAATATTTCCATTGTCCGCAAATATCCATATTTCCACAAATATTTTTTATGTTTGCAAATCTCAAAAATCCTTTTTATAAAATCAAATTAAAATTTATTCTTGGTATCATTTCTTTACAAACTAAATATTTTATTTAATGTTTGCAGATATTTTGGTTAAATTTGTAATTGTGACAAAATTATTGTAGTTCCCATCTTTACCAATATTGTTCACAGTAATTACAAGTTCCTTCATAATGACCACGAGAAATTTCTCTCCCTTTAGTAACATGTTCCCACACTTCAGTAAAACGTCTACCAACACTTCCTGTTGAGTTACTTATATCACTATTCATTTTTACATTTTTTTTATATAAAAAATAAGATAAAAATCTTTTTTTTTTTTAAATCAATTTTTCCCTTACATGAAAAATATAAAAAAGAATTGCGGAGCTTGTACAGAATTGCGGATATAGAAAATAATTGCGGAATTATGGTTTGTTGCAACAAGCCGCAATTCCACAATTATTTTCTATATCCGCAATTGTCCGCAATTGTCCACAATTCCGCAATTCTTTTTTATAAGCTACAACTAAAATTTATTCTTTGGTATCAAAATAAAATTATTTCTAAAGTTATATTTTGTTCTTATAAACATATCGATAACAATTTAGAAAATAATACTTTTTTTTATTTACAGTATAAACTAAATATTATTTTTGATTTGCAGATCTTTCCTATAATAATTGCGGCTACAACGTTGCAACACCAGTCCAAATCCGCAATAATTGCGGCTTGGAAAAACAATTGCGACTCCCATCTTTACAATCTCCTATATACTGAAGATTTATTGTTGTACAAAAGCATAAAAATTTTTTTTTCGGATCATCTATATATTTTTTAGTGGCTTTTCTTATGTTCTTAATCATCAAATATAAATTTTTTTTTATAAAATGGATGTTTCTGAATGGTCATGTGAATAATGCTATCTGGAGTATATTTCTCAATATGCATCTTTTAAAAAAATACTCTATAATATCAATATTGAACTCAAACAGATTATACAAATTGACTCTGATCCACTGCACAGAAGAACAGCACAATTCATAATCAATGACTGGAAGGTATGATTTATCTTTTGTGTACTACCTTGTTGGGTTGGACAGCTGCAGGAGCCTGACCCAACGGGTTATGAAGGGAATAAAGTCTCTCATTTGTGAGGCTAAAGAAGGTAGTCAAGATACAGTCATGCTGGGAGATGCAAAGCCAACTGGTCATGAATACAAAGTTCGTAGTCAAGGTATAGACATACAAATTCAACTGATCATGAATGCAAAGTTTGAAACCTTCCCTCAATCTTATTATTATTTGAAAATAATCTGCTAATTCTGTCACTTTTTTCTCTAAGAACTGGGCCAAGAATGTTAAACAATTAAACCAGTATAATGAAATGAATCAAAAACATATTATTGAATGCAATGTCATGGTGGTATGTTATCTTTAGCCCATTAAGATGATTAGGACATATAGAATCTTGTAAATAAATTTGTTCCTTTCTCCTTCACAGAAAGAACAGCATAATGAGATCTAAAAAATGCAATATTACAAGATCAAATTATACAAACTACACTAGCAGAACACCTGCACTTACCAGACAAAGAGGAGGCAATTCACCAGGTGATAAACATGCTTTTGATGGCAGTTTAGATTCGAATTTAATTACCTCTAAGAAGGTTAGCATTGAATACTTGCAAATAATACTGCAAAAATGCCTCTCACCTTTCCTTACATTTCAAATATGCACAGATCAAACCTGATAAAGAAAATGTGAATGTCAAGGAAGTTGTTAGTGATGATGTTATACAAACGACTTATCTGCATATCAACAATTTATAGATATGTTCAAAAAAATTTCAAACAAAGGAAATGGACTTTGACAACCAGAAAAATTATTGAGGATGCGTTATACACATTTGGGATGAAATGTTCACAAGAACAGTAAATATTTGTTTGTTGATCTTTTTTTTTTTGCAATTTAATAATGATTTTTTTACTTTCCAAAAGCCTCTGTCATCCTTTCTTAATTGACCCAGATGACAAGAACTATATACTAGGGTTGGCAAATTGACTGGTCCATTGGGAACTGATGGATTTTACTGGTCCATTGCCATTAATAAAATACTAAATATGGTTAAAGTATTACATTAATGGTTCCAATAGACCATCAATGGATTGCACATTTGTCAACCCTGCTATATACAACAAGATGTCTTCACATGTGAAGAATTAAAGATTTTGACAAGAAAGGATTGCCATTAATGCCAGACAATCTTTTGAAGTATCTTCATGGTTTCTGAAAGGTGAGTGTACTTTTCATAATGTTCTACACACACATTTTATAACTTACTCAGATAATATACCAAATAGTCCAACACTTCTGACTTGCAAGAATTAATCTTTCATCTGATTTATGTGATCCACCATTCAATCAATCAAAAATTTCAAGCATGACTGAATATGTAATACTATATAATCTGTAAATAGAATGTCATTTTGATTGTGTCATACTGTTATGCACATAATTGTTGAAGGTATTGTTATAATAATAGTATGCTTGAATATGAAATGAATCATCTTGCAAAGGATCACCTTGAAATGTGGTAGTGATGCTAGCCATTAATAATCTGCATACATAATTTCTAAATGTGGTAATAGATTTTCCGTGTTACCTTCTGGTTATAGAAATAAAATTACCAATTTAGATAGTAAACAGCTTAGCTGGCTAACATCACCTTGAAGTGTGGATCACATTACATATGTAAACATTCATCAATAAAGCCTTCTTAGACATGGATTGTTAGGTGAGTTTTTTCCTAGAAAAAACCTTTATCTACTATTATAATTGTGGTTAACTTTTCTCACCTTTTTTTGCAACAGAGGTGAATCATGCAGCTATCCATCATTGAATAAAAAAAATACACAATGGGTTATTGCATCAACAATTCCAGTGAAAAGAAAGACAATGGGTCAGCATGGCATATTGAATATGGGTGTGGTGAAGCTGGAAAGATATTTGAAGTCAACAATGGTGCAATAATATTAAAGAAGGCAGTTTGAAAATGCTCAAAATGCTTAGAGATATGTTCAATGATCTTTGCAGGCTATGAAAATGCAGGCGAGTAAAATTAAAAAGCTGAAAACAGTCAGTTTTATCATATAAGCTTTTGCATTTGTTAATTCTTGATTTGTATAACTCAATTGTGCTACTAATATAGTGTGATCATGATATTCATCTAGACAAAAATAGTTAATATGAAACTCACATCAAATCTACTATGAATTACAGCACCATTAGAAGTATTCTAAAAAAGGAACAAGGTGAAAAAATTGCTCCTTACATTTTCTAAATAAATGATACTCAGGCACTTGAAGCTCATCTAAGAAAAGAAAGGATTACCTATGAAATTTCTAAAAGAAAAAAAAATTATCACTGAAGGAACTTAAAGTCATGAAAAACAAAAAGCAAAAAAGAAACAAGTTAATTGAGAATTGTTAGCATTATCTGGTTTTGGGACCATAGAAAAACTCACATAATTTCATTTCCGCATACAATAGAGACATGAAATAAATTAATGTGTGTGTAAACAATAAATTCTACATAAGATAAAGTAAAATTATTACATTGAATCTATTATTCATATTATATGAATAAAATTTGTCTTTTAACCCCTTTATGGAAAAAAAATCTTATGCAAATGTTATTTTATTTTTTTATATAACTCATTTTCTTTTTGAAAGAAAATAATAATGAACAATTTATATCATATCTTTTGTTGTAATTGCTGATTTGAGCTATTAATCTAACAAATTCATGTTATTATAATAGAATAATAAACCAGAAGGTTATAGAAAAGAATAAAGAACCAACATGATAACAAGATTAATTATTGATTAATGATTAATTATCAAAAAGAATAAAGCTTATTATTAGAAAGAAAAAATTTTCTGAATCATATGTCTGAATCTGAATTTAAACTTTTTTTGCATTATATTATTATTAAAAATAAAGTCCTACTGATTTTTCTATGACAATTTTCTACATTTCTATTAAATTATACAACTTTCTTTTAATATCAATGTTAAAAAAAATCATTGATTCATATAAAAAAAATAGTAATCTTACTGGTGGTGGTGATGGGGATCTCCTTGATTTTTGAAGTGAAGATAATACCAACTTTTTAGTTTTATTTTTACATTCATTTCTATGCTCATTCTTATTATTATTTAATATGTTGTCAAGTTCTTTTATTTTATTTTTCAAGCAAATTGCCATATTCTAAGAAATGAAACTTTTATTATTAATTGTTAAGATATATTAATTATTGAAATATAATTAAACATTTTTTTATACATATATACAATGATCAGTTCTAAAGACTTGACAAAATAATTATTATTTTCTTTGACTGGTATTAATTGACAATCAACTTCATGTATTCAATATACTCCAAAGCATTTTTTGGTCTATGTCAAAAATGCTTAAATAAAATCCTAAAATAAATTTAAGGAATCAGAATCAATTAAATAAAAGGCTAAAAATGCCTAATTATAATAAAAAAAAGCAAAGGAGATACATCAGGAAAATGGGTACAAATATTATGCATATATAATATGCAATTGCAGGGATTAAGCATATAATATATGTACAATTTGAATACATAAAAAAATACACGATTTGTATGCATATTATATGCTTAATCCCTGCAATTGTGTATTATATACGCATAATATTTGTACCCATTTTCCTGATGTACTATTGGAAATAAATATTATTTTACCAGAAATCAAAAATCCATACAATTCCAAATCTTTAAAATTTTCTAGCATAAAGCTATTAGATTTTTTCACATAATGTTTAACAATTGAGTCATATGTGTCTTTCATGATTCTAAATAATTTGTTTTTGTTGCTTTTGGTTTTAACAATTGATTTTAATCTTTCTTTACACCAAGGGTCACCAGCAGTGTTGGCAAATATGTACAAATATCCCTTGTCTGATTGTCCAATTTGTGTCCAATTTGCTGTATTAGGCAATTTGGACTAAAGATGGCTCCTCAATTAGTTGCAACTAATTGCGGCATATAAAAATTAAATTGCAGTTGCGGTTGCAGCATATGAAGATTGAATTGCGGCTAATTGCGGTTCCCATCTTTAATTTGGACAATTGGACAGGACAAATCCAAATAAAAATTAATTGGACACCTAAAAATGCCAACTCTGGTCACCAGCAACCTCACCTATCAAATATTCATGTCGTTTTTCTCATTATTTTCTGATATTTTCTTATCTTTTATCATTAGATCAGGCTTTCTGCCAATTCTTTTACGTTTCTAGGATATGTAAAAGTAGAAAATCAATCTAATGAAAAAATTTAAGGAAATATATAATAATTACTTTTGTCTGATTATTATTTTCTTTCAATTCTTGATTATGTCATTCTTTGGATGCCTTGGACTTATAGATGCTGGTCACAATTCTTGGTTATGGTTGCAACCACCTTTGCGACCACTTTGGTTTCCTTTTTTGGATTGCGACATGGAACACTACTTGGACTCTTTTTCTGGACTAGAATGCAAAATCAGCATTAATATGAATTTGAAATTTTTGAGCTGTAACATGCCATGTGCCAGTTGAATTTCATACACTGGGTGGATGATTAAATACAAAAATCAATTGGCTAACTTCAATCTCATGCATAACAAAGATAGATTACAGTACACTTGCCATATAACTTTTAGCCCATTCATTATTTTTTCTGCCATTTTTAGTGGAACAATTATACTATCTGCTTCCCACATTCCTTCACTGATATCTTCATCATAAAATTCATAGTCCTTTTGTTCTTGGATATTTTCACTAAATCAAAAAATTCTTTGTTAATAAATATTAATAAATATTATAAAACACAACAAACACTTAACTAATGTTCATTTATTTGACATTTTAATTGAGAATCAAAAAGATCTGGCACAGTATTGAAATATAAAGAATAATTACCTGTAATGATGTTCCAATCTTCTTCATTAAATTGGTCAACAATCCAAGATGGTGGATTGGATGTACCGTAAAGTCTGGAAAGATAGCACCCTCTTTTTACATTATCCAAAAAAGGTAACGAATTTATTACACAAAATATTAAAATATATAATTAATATTAATAAACATTTTTGAAATAATTGTCTAGGATATTTTTTGTGAAAAATATCCTTATTGCCATTTTTATACCTATTTTTAGAAGGTGCTATCTTTTGGGGGTGATATCTTTCCAGACTTTACAGTATCAAGGATCAATGAGAAAATAGAGTCATCATATTCCAATGAGTCTATTTCCTGCATCTCGATTATTCATTTTAATTCTTTTTGAATATCTTTTCCATTTACTACCCATGGGAAACATTCAATATCATTATCCTAATTATGTATTTAATTTACAAATTGTGTCTTTTAAATAGAAACTTTAATCATATAGATCAATAATTTGAACCTTTAATTTCAAAATATCAAGGTCGGTTTTTTTGAATTTATCTTTTTTATGCAACAAAGATCCTTTGTTATTATTGTGAATACCAGCTTCTTGTAATACAGCTCTAACTCATGTTCTAACTGAATAAGTATCAATAGAAGTCAATAAATCAATATATATAGAATGACAATATGGGCTAATGATTGCAACCACAACTACCATTTTTTTTTAATGACTAGAGTGTCGACGAATGGTGGCAATAACCACCACCACCATTCTTACAATAAACTAGAGTGACAATGAGTAGCAATAACCACCACCACCACTCTTGCTCATGTTGCTCTTTCTCATCTTCTTTTTTTCTCTTTATTGCAAATGACATTTTTAAAAAAAAAGATAAAAGAAAAGATAATTATTGATTTGATCGACATGCACACATTAATTATTTATTATTGGCACTTGGTGTTGCACAATTTTTTTTTTGACGTGAATTGATTTTTTTTTTCTTCCTTGGAAAAACAATCTTATTTTTTGACAGAGTCCAAAATGAGGAAATGTGAGTGTTGTTACTTGAATCTGAAGACGTGTTAATAACAGAGGTACGTTTTTTTATTTGTGTTGATATAATGTGGTGTTCTTTATTTTTTATAAATATTTTAATTGGAATCGAAACATGGAGCAAATCATTGCTGAGCAAGAGTTCATGGTAATATTAAAAGAATGCCTCAATGGAAAACCAAAATGGTGATTGATAAAAATGGGGTCTGATTCATTTCATCAACAATCATTTTGTCAACCGTCATTTTGTCAACACTCATTTCGTCGAAAGTTTGTTTTTTCAAAAGTTCATTTCGTCGAATGTTCATTTCATCGAAAATTATTTTGTCACTAAAAAAAAACCTCATTAAACAAATATCTCCTCACACTTCCCACACACTCCACTTTCCTCACCTAATTTCTTAACTAACTTCCCACACTCCTCACATCTAACTCTTTCGGTCTCTGGCTCGAGGATGAATAATTTTTGACAAAATGAACATTTGATGAAATGAACATTTGATGAAACAAACTTTTGACGAAATGAACTTTTGACGAAACAAACTTTTGATGAAATGGGTGTCGACAAAATGATTGTTGACGAAATAATTTTCAATGAAGTAAATGTGACCGATGAATTCACCTTTGAAAACATTGTTAAAGGTTTACAGAATGAACCTGACATAGTTCATAGTCTTTTGGTTTTATTTATGATAAAAATAAAGAATTAGAAGAAAAGAATGCTATTTTAGAACCAACGGTGGTAGAATTAGAAGTCAAGCAAAAAGAGTTGGAAACTGAGATAGAAGAATTAGAAGACAGAATAAAAATAGAACAGGAACAAGTTAAGGAAATTTCAGCAGTGAGTGAAAAATGAAGTAAAAATCAAGCAAAAGATATAAAAGAAAAAAACAATAAACTCAAAAGTGCCAGTGAAAAGATTGCTTATTTAGAAACCCGAATTAAAAAGTTAGAGGAAGAATCAAATCAAAAGAACAAAAAATAGAAAAAATTAAGCAACTAGAAGAAGAAAATAGGAATTTAAAAGATCAACTGAATGATCAAATTGTGACTAAAAAATGATCTTGATTGAAAATAAAAAAGTAATTTTCTTCTGTATAAATTAAAATTCATTCCAACTATCAAAGAAAATGGTATATAGTTATTTTCCTTCTGATGATTTTTGCTTTTTATTAGGTGATAATGCATCATCATGATGTTTTCTTTTTCCAACATTCATTATTTTTCTTTCTTCTTGGTAAATTTCATAGGCAATCTTTTCTTTTCTTAGATAAGCTTCAAGTGTCTGAGTGTCATTTATTTTGAAAATGTAAGGAGCAATTTTTTCACCTTGTTCTTTCTTCAAAATACTTCTAATGGTGCTATAATTTTTGGGTTCCATAGTAGATCTGATATAAATGAGTTTCATATTAACTATTTATGTCTAGATGAATATCATCATCACATTAATTACATTGGTAATACAATTGTGATGTTAAACAAACATTATTGTTGCAGTCTGCCCCACATAATATGGAATAGAACTTGGTAAATATGTCTTATCAGATATTGATTGGAAAAAAATTGAGATTTATTGAAGGTTCAGATTTTTGACATTTTTATTAGCCATTAATCAAATTATGTCACTTGCATTTTTTTCAAAATCTACACAATAAATAAATCTGATTTTAAAGCTAAGTCTTCATGAATATATATATTAAGCAAAATCTGAGTTGCTATTGATATAAGTTTTATGGTTTTTGTGGCCTGTTCATCTGACTTGACTTGACCCATATTAATATAGAAAGACCCCCATTAAAAATCCGTTAACGTTGTATTAATATTAATATTAATAAAAAAAGGGCCAATATTTAAATCCGTTGTGACAAGGTTGACTGTATGTCTTCTATATACGATTCAAAAAACCCCCAAATAACAGACGGGTGATTTTAATAGTCGGTCACTTTACTAAAATTTGAACTCTGGTGATTGCTTCCATTTAATGTGATACTAATACTTTAAAATTTCGACATGTGGCGCAACGATTTGGGTGTTACACATATATAGGTGATTTTGCATCCATCATTCTATTTTAAAAAATATTTCAAGTTTCACATCTATTCTTCCGAACAAGTTAACAAGCGTCCAGAACACATCTCATGTATGCTATTGTCTATCTAGTGAATTTATTCTAGTCATAGGTAGATTATATATTATATATTAACTAATTGAGTATATATATAATAATAACTAACTTTTTTAAAAATTATTTTTTAAAAAGATGCCAAATTAGAAGAATTACGGATAAAGCATATATAGTAGCAAATGGTAAACGTGTTTATAAGAATGTATGCTGTGGAAATTGATAATCCTGTGATTTGAAAAAGTAATTATTTATATTTGTTCAACATTTAAATCCATATGGTAATAGTATATTAATATAAATATACATATATGCAAAATATACTTGTACGATTATTTGTATTTTTAAAAAGACTTTGACGAAAAACAATGCAGATTGGGTCGTCCAAGATGTAATCCTTGATATAACAAAAAACTTGTCGAGGGAAAATCAAGGCACACTAATCCATTTCGGATGGTTGGACGATCTAAGATTTGTTATTAGTTATTTTTAGGGGCTATTATACTAATCATTTATGGAAAATGCATCTATGATAATTTAATAAATAACGGACTATCGTTTTGCTCTGTATCACTTTAGAAAAATTTAAATTTTTAATTTATTTTGTTTTAAAATATTACCAAGATCTTTTTACATCCTCAAAGACGTTATATATATCTTTTATTATAAAGTAAAGGCTTTTAATAAAATAATTTTTTACTTGCATTATTATTACCTTACATTCCTTAAAAATATAGAAATACAATTAATTGCTTGGCCACAAATCAATAGAATTAGTTAAATACAACAGAAATCAGTGATATTACATCATTTAAAAAAGCAAAGTGAATATGTCAGCTACGACCAACGAATGTAAAAGTTTTTTAGCAGCAGAAGGACAATATACACTTAAAGAAGACATTATAGTAGATACTGGTACTCCAAATCTAGCAAATGGAACGCTAGTATCAATAGTTTCGGTTAAATATAAAGATTACAATCTTTCTAAACAAGTTATGCCACTTGAAGATAATAACAATATTTTATTAAATGTAAATACAAATATTAACCATAATAACAGCAGCAGCAGCAGCAGCAGTAGTAATAGTGAGCGGACTAATAATAATAATGCTATAACTATTGGCAATGATAATATTCTAATTGATGATTCAGATGAATTACCAACAACAATAACAACAACATCTGATCCCGAAAGGTCACAACAAAATTCTTCCGAACTTTTATCACCAACAAATGGTGAAAATCATTATGGATTAAATTCATTAAATTTAATCAATAATATTAATAACGGTAATACCAATACGAGTAATACTAATGCTACTAATAATAATAATGGCAATGTATCTCCTAACCTGACATCAATTGAAGGAAAGAAAGATGATGATACGTTTTCATTTTTTGGTCCTGTAATGAAGCGAAAGAAACAAAAAAACAATATCACAAAAACAACTTCATCATTTGTTGCCAAGATTCATCAAAATGATAATCTAACTAAAGTTTTGGCAAATCGTCAAAACGAAGATACTTATCTATTTTTTAATTCTGGGAAAACTTTTTGTTGGTCAGATTTAGCGAACAAGCCAAAGGTATCAATATTTTTGAATAGTCAATTATAATTGTAATTACAATTAAATTTTTCCAAAAATAAATTTTAAATTAATTAATTAGGAAACGCTGTCAAGAATTACTTTTACAAAAGCACATCCTATTTGTCATGATGTTAACCAACTTACAAGATCTTGTGATCATTTAGATGTTATAATTGGATTTTCTTCTGGTGATGTTATTTGGTTTGATCCGCTTTGTAATAAATATTACAGACTAAACAAACAGGCATTTATTTTACTAATAACTAAATATCATTAATATATAAATTGAAGATGAATCCTTATTTATTTACATTCATGATTTTATATAGGGAGTTATAAATAATTCAGCTGTTACTATGGTGAAATGGATGCCAGGTTCAGAAAGTTCATTCATGGCATCATTCCATGATGGGTCCATAATTATATTTGATAAAGAAAGAGATGATCAAAGTTTTACACCATTACCACCACCACCACCTCCACCGTCACCATCCTCACTACCATCCTCACCACCAATACCACCATCGAATACATCTCTATCAACTATCACAACGAAAGGAAATGGTGGGGAAGAGTGAGTTGTTTAATATGGTTATGATGATTAGAAAAATATTCCCTTTTTTTTATTAAAGGATTTTTCAATATATCAATTAAAAATTTTTTTCCTACTAAATAAAAAAAAAGATTCCATGTTACAAGACCATCATCTAAAAATACAAAGCATAATCCTTTATCTTATTGGCGTGTTTCAAAAAAATCCATTTCTGGTAATATTATATATATCATAATAATATCATATTATTATATTAATAAATATATATTAAAACATTTTTTTCGTAAATTAAATTAAATATAGCGTTTGCATTTTCACCTGATTGCCACCACGTGGCAACTGTTTCTGTTGATGGTTATCTAAGAATTATCGACTATATAAAAGAGGAGTAAGCCATAATTATAATTATTTATATAGATTAATCAAAAATTTGAAATTAACTCAAATTTCAAAAAATTTAGGTTATCAGATACGTATCCTAGTTATTTCGGTGGATTTTCATGTGTGTGTTGGAGTCCTGATGGAAAATATGTGTTAACTGGAGGACAAGATGATTTGGTCACGATATGGGCGTTTCGTGAACATCGTATTGTAGCAAGATGTCAAGGTCATCAGTCATGGGTAACTGGCGTGTCATTTGATCCTTGGAGATGTGATGAAAGTAATTATAGATTTGGATCAGTTGGCGAAGATACTAAATTATTATTATGGGATTTCAGTGTAAATACATTACATAGGCCTAAAGGCGTAAGTAAACTTTTTTTTTGAATTTTTTTATTTAATAATAATTTTTATTATTAATTTTTTTATTGATTAAAAAAAAAAAATAGCCTAACAGTCATCATAGATCTAGTATAGTATCACAATCACATTTGACACCTAATTCCATAAAACCTCCTACTATTATTAATAATAAAAACGACCTTAAAAATATTAATAACATCAGCAGTAAAAATAATATCAAGAATAATCATAATGTAAACACCAAAAATTCGGTTCATATTTGTTTACCTAGATCTGAAGTTGCTATACTACAACCCGTAATGGTAAGAAACCATACTTTGTTAATTATAATTATAACTATATCAATATTTATTTAATAATAACAACATTATTATTAGGTCAAGTCAATTGATTCAGAACCGTTATGTTCGATAACATTTCGTGAAGATTCAGTCATAACGACGTGTAGAAAGGGCCATATAAAAATATGGTCAAGACCTTCTATTTTGTCATCGTCTTCATCATGACAATAATATTCTTGCCATTAATAGCATTATATAAAGTGACAATTATATATAATATACGCGTATATTTTTTTCCTTGAAACATTTTTTCTAAAAATTAGAATAAAAATATTACTTTTTTTTTTTTTTTACAAAAGAAAAATTTATAAAAAGGGATTTTTTTTATAGATTTTTTTCCCTTAATTTTCAATATAATTTTTCTTTTCCATTATATATATATAAATGCATACAACCACATACAAACTACATTTTTAAATATAATTCTCCTTCCTCTTTCTAATTAATTATTTTATTATTTTTTATTATATATATATATAATTTATTGTGTACATTATTTTTTAATAATTATTTAATTATCAAAATAATAGTAATAATAACAAATGATTAAAACAAAATTAATATTAAAAGTAGTAATAAATAATAAATAAACCAATAAAAATTTTTTTTTCTTTACTTACCACGTTCAATTGATTAATTACATATTATTATTACTTTCTATTTTTTCCGTTTTTTTTGGTTTTTTATTGTTGATCTTTGAATTCCATCTTTATCAATTATGACAACATTCTAATGATAACAACAATACATGTCATAATATGAGAACAAGCGAAAAAATTGATTATTATGATTATTATTATTAATTTTCTAATTACCTTTTGACCCATAAGTGAATCCATAACCTTTTGTTTAGCATATTTATTTCCTAAACCAGGATTCAATCTATTTCAAAAAAAAATATAGTTAATCATCATCGTCAAAAAAAGAAATTTTTAATAATAATGACACATTACTTTTCAATAACTTTTCTTTCGTGTTCTTTCATCAATTTTTGTTTCTTTCTAGCACGTTTCTTTGCTGAATGTGCACGTTTCTTTTCATCTGTGCTCATCTCTGTTTTACTCTATTTTTTTCATAAATGTATTGTTGTTATTATTATCATCATCATAAAACAAATTTATTAATTTACACATTTTATGAATAGTACCTTAACTTCACTTTTTTTTTTATCATAAACTTCTTCAGGTGCTAACAATGTAGCATCGCTGACATTTACTGGAATAACTTCTTCCATATTTATAGCAGGTACATCTGTAATAACAGTAATTTCCGGCCTAGGCTGTAAATCAATCAAAAAATTCATTATGTAAAAAATATATATACAATAGAATATACACACATATATATAAATGTATATATATACCGGTTTAGGTGTATAATGAAAGTTACTTAAAGCATCCAATTTATGACATAGGTTTTTAAACATATTTTCAATTTCTTTATGTTCTTTTGTCAATTCTGAATCTTTTTCGTTATCATTATTATTTTTATCGCCGTCATCTTTTTTAGTTTGTTTAACAAATTCTTCTTCATAAATTTCTGCCAAAGATTTCTTGGATTTTTCAACTGATAATTCCTCAGAATTTAAATGTGATGAGGGTAAAAATGGTCTGAATTTTGGATCTGATTTACGCTCTACATCATCAAATGTTTCCTAACAAAACATAATTAAAGGATCGGTGGATTGATGAATGATATGGATGGATGGATGGGTGGATGGATGATTAATAAAGAAAAACTTACATCTAATATTCTTCTCTTTATCATATCTTCAAGTTTCTCTATTACTTCTTCAGTTATCACTGGTATTGGCTATCATTATTTAATGTTACTTTAAAATTTTTCTTTCTTTCTATTTACCAATTAAAAAAGAAACCAACCTTAACAATATGATCAAATTCTAAATCCTCCTCTAATAAACTATTTATTGGTCTATCATTGGCTGACGCCTTTAATAAAAAACAGTATGATTTTTTTTGTATGCAAATAAAATATAAATTATAATGAAATATATTCAAATAATCCACAATCACAAATATATATATATATACATACTTCTCCAGTTAAAGTCCAATCTTTTTTTGCAACATTTTCAATTTCCATTTGCTTAATTTGATTTTGTATTTTATCATATTGTTTTTGAAATTTAGACTTTGGCTCTTCCTCCTCATCATCACTATTCTCTATAGCGAATAAATCATGTATTTTTGTATTTAATATTTTACTATTTTTATTTTTATTTTTATTTTTATTTTTATTTCTATTTTCATTTTCAATTCCTTTATCATCATCATCATCATCATCATCACGACTCTCATCTTCTTCTTCCTCATCATCACTCCCATCATCACCCTCAACATCAAGATCATTATCTAAATCATCTTCATCTTCATCTTCATCTTCATCTTCAGATCCTTGTTGACCTTGATCTAAATCAAAAACAAAGTCATATTCTTCTCCCTCCTCCTCTTCTTCATCATTTTGACCATCAATACTTATTTTTGGTTTATCATTAATTTTTACTCTTTTTGGTGGATCAAAAAAATCCGAATATCTTATATCTGAAAAAATAATATTTGTTAAATAACATATTTACTCACATATATGTGTATATATTGCTATTTACCATTGGCATTTAACTCAATATCATCTTCATATTCTTCATCTGATAATTTATCATTTAAATCTACTATTGTAGTAGTAGGTGTAAAAGATGGTGGTGGTCTAAAAGATTTTTTTGTTGAATGTTTTTTTTTCAACATTGAAAATTTTTTAAATTGATCAACATTAGAATAAAAAACCCTTTTTTTTGTTGATTTATTAAAAAAGTCGCATTTTATCTGCTTATTGCTTTTGTCAATTCCCAAAAACTAATCAACCCATCCACATAAATAAACTATTTCTCAATTGAGATTGGAGCAAAAAGATTTATAAATACAAAATAACATCTCACTCTTTATCTAGTGGTGCTATCTTTCCAGACGATTAATTAATATTAATTATTTAATATTTCAGGGTCGTGCTCATAAGAATAGGGACAGAAATTAGTATCAAATTATTTCTTTAGAAAGAATCCGCTCTGTAATAAACATTTTCACAATTTAAAATAATCCTTTTTTTTCGCTTAATAAAAGACTTTTGCAGTTAGAAATTAAACCATGGTTGCAGGGTTTAATTATCAATTTGTTATCAAAGTGATATAGAACTCCGAGTTAATGTTGATCAACCAGTCTACTGTTAACAACAGGTAGTAGGGTTTTTTCTTAGTAAAGAAGCCAAGGTTTAATTTTTAAGTTTTGTTAATTGTATACGTTTTTATAAAGTGTAAGTGTTTTAAGTGTTAAGTGTAAACGTAAAGTATTAAACTGTTCGGCAAAATATAAAGTGCTAACGCTTGTTATCGAATTAACCAATATAAATTCGTTATCATATATTGTTATTTGTGTTAAAACAATTGTTGTGAACGTATGACTGTTAAAAGAAAAGTAGTTTAGGGAGTCTTGTAAAGAGATCAAATTAACTAAACTTTTAAGCGGTCAAAGAAAAGTAAAAGTAAATAAAAAAGGAACTTTAGAAAAGCTCATGTCATTTTCTAAAAGGGCCACATCAATTTATTGCACCATAAAGTGTTACTGAAGTTTCCTAGGCACATGAAAGAGGCAGTAAGCAAAGTAAATTCGTAAAATAACTTAATTGACAAATATTGAATCTAAAAGATTACAATTAATCGATGAGTATAGCTCGAAAGTTAATTCAAACTCGGCCATAAACGTAAAACATTCGAAAGACACCCACGCAGCGGTAAGCGAAAATATAGGTGATGAAATTCTCGACAATTGAGTTAAGTATTGAATTGATTATAATAATTTATTTTTTTAAATGGTTTAATAAATTCTTCTTGAAGTTGATTGTATTGTTGAGTCCCGGGCGATTGATTACATTATTATTTAAAAATAACGAGGATGATAATATAAAGTTTTAATTGAATTCGAAATCAATCACTGAAAGTGTTTAATCTTGAGTCGACGAACATCCAGTATTGTAAATATTTTAAATAAAATAAGGAAAAAACGGACTCTCAATCTGAAAAAAAATTCGCTATATGTAAAAGATTTTTTGGTTGTGAATTTTGCATTAAGATTTACTTTTTTTATTCCAGTCTAACGCACTATATTCGATATTTTTACTGTAGGATAAATTAAAGAAAATTGAGATACTGCATACAGATCTGTTAAATCTGTCAAAAAGATTAGGAAGATGAAAGCATCTATAATATTAAAGAATATGAAAACAAAAAAACTTGAATTCATTTAGATTTGCAAAATACCACAAAAAGAAATGTTGTCAAATAAAAAATATATTTTTTTAAAATAAATATTAAAAGTTAAAATGTCCTTCGTTAATTTATTAACACAAGACAGAAGAGACTTAGTACTTAAAATTCGTAATGAAATGGTTGATATTGCTCATACTGCTTTTTCAACTTTTTCTGACAGAGAAAATTTAAAAAGATATTTTTTACAATTAGTCAAAGAAAACAAAGTACTATTAGAAAATGAAAAGGAATTTTGTAGAGGAAGGTTTATTTATCAGTTTGAATTAGATAATGCAACTAATAAATGGGGTGAACCAAGAGAATGCAATAATTGTGAGACAACAAGATACTCTGATAAATATTGTGAAAAGTGTATTAGTCTACACTTACAGAGCCTTTTCAGCACTTGGACATCTGGAAATGAGATAATTGATAGTTTTATTCAAAAATGCCAACAGCTTTCATCTCTTCCAACTCAAATTTTAGAGTGGATATCTTATGAGCAATTTTATGATATAGAAAAGTTAACAGAAGGCGGATTCAGTTCTATTTATACTGCTGGGTGGACAAAAGGAAGAATTGATGATTATGATGAAAATAAAAAGGAGTTTAGTTATTTTGGAGCTCAGTATGTAGTATTGAAATCATTAAATAATTCAAGTAATCCAGGAAAACCTTTTTTTGATGAGGTAATTGTTCTTATTTAAATTAACTAAATTAAATCACTTTATTTATATAATTAATTATTAATTTCAGGCATTGAATTATTGTAAAATTAAATCAAATTTAATTATTCCTTGTCATGGTATAACTAAATCCCCAGAAAATGGAAATTATGCAATAGTTCTTAGTTATGTAAAAGAGGGAAATTTAAGAGATTATATACAAAAAAATCATTATAATTTAACATCAAAAGATAGAATTAATCTTTTTAATTCTTTATGCAGTGGATTATATTTTGTACATGAAAAAGATTTAATTCATTGTGATTTACATAGTGGTAATATATTATTGCAGGGAGGTGTTTGTTACATCACAGATTTTGGATTATGTGGACCAGTTGATGAAAAATCATCAAATAAAATCTATGGAATTGTATCTTATATTGCACCTGAATTATTTAAAGGAAAAAAATACACTAAAGAAACTGATGTTTATAGTGTTGGAATGTTAATGTGGGAAATATTTGCAGGACATCCACCATTTGATTGTGAGCCTCATGATTTTCATTTGCAATTAAAAATATGTGAAGGTTTACGTCCACCAGTATTACCAGGAATGCCTGATGATTATGTACAGATGATGCAAAGGTGTTGGGATGTGGATCCAGCCAAGAGACCAACTATTAGAGAGCTTCGGGAATTTGCTAATAATCAACTTGAAGAAATTATCAATAATGATAATGATATTAATAGTATTAGTAGCAATTCACAACAAATTCACAAACCACATCCATTAGCATATAATACAAGTAGAATATTAAATGATGAATTTGCTAAATTGAATTTAAGTAATGATAGCTTATTAAATTATGAAATATAATTTTAATAAGGAAATTAAGTAGTTAATTAATTATTTGAAATCTATTACTTTAACTATGATTATTTATTTATTAATTATAATGATGATGATAATAAGTAGTTGATGAGGTTAAAATTGGAAAACTGGGTTGATGGGTAGATAATTATTTTTCACCGTTTATTAATTATTTTTCATTATTTATTTTATTTATTTATTATTATTTCTAAATAAATTTAATTGATTTTTCACCAATTCAGAATTATACGTTTTATAATAATAATTGAATATATAATTTCCTGATGTTAAAAGTCAAATGTCAAATGAACATAATTCCAAACCGTGTCAAAACAATACTAATACTTTACTAATAACTATTATTTCGAATTTATTTAAGAATGGCTGACGCAAAATTAACTGAATAAGTTTATTATAAATTTAAAGGATCCAGATCCAGATTCCATTTCTTTTGCTAGATGTTTTTCCAGTGTAGAAGTGTTCTAAATTTGTGTGCTTCATTTATTAATGCTGGTACTACATGCGATTCAATAAAGTTATCAAAGTAAGTGGTGTAGGGATTGATCGTCTTATACAATGATTGATCTTTGTAACTACGACAATGTTGTGGAATGGTGAGAGTGAGTATCGATCTCTTCAAGATAAGTTTCAGCAATTTATTTATTAGACCATTTTCTAGCAAATAGTTTCTTGCCTATGCGAATTTTCTGCTTCATAGATTATTTGAGATTTCAGTTTTTTCCAGTATCCTTTGAAGATTGTTTATTGGTTTCAGCAAAATGAATGTTATTCTTTTGTATGATGTAAATATTAATGGTGCTTTATTTTATTGCAAATTTACCCTCATAAAGAATTTATCAACAAGTTGGTTTATTTTTTTATGACTTTCTTTTATAATAAAAGAAAGTTTCAAAGTTATGTTTTTCAGATTCTTTAAAGAGTTTTTTCTCGTTAGGGAGTTTTCTGGACGTTGATAAATATCAGCCTTCAATCCATCTTTGTTGAACATCTAAATGTCTCTGATCAAGATCTTTAGTCCAAAATTTTTGTAAGTTCCTATGAAGTCATTTCTGAGGTAATCAATCCATCATAGAAGTTATCCATATCCATAACATTTGTTGCCCTAAAACAAATATTGGTATAGAGATGTTTATAATTGCAAAGTTTAAGTGTAAATAATTAATGACAACAATTCATTACAAAGAATAATTAACAAAAACTACCCGTTATGAGCTTAATAATAAGCATGATTAATAATAAAAAGAATGAATTCATTACAAACATCATTGATAACAACACAACAATAATTCAATACCATTATGTTGTTGATATCATTCATGTCTTCATATTCTTCCTCATCTATATCTGCTATACTTTTATTAATATGGCTTATATTATGAATACCAATGTTATAATAGAAATTACAATGTTGATTATGACATTTATTGTGATGTTAATTATAATAATGATGATAAGAGCATTATGCACTCTTATGGGAAATTCAAAATGAAATGCATCAAGTTAGGACCCTAAACAATCATAGGAGGCGGCACATTCCAATTTTGGGTAGAATCACCTTTTTTTTGATGATGGTACATATGAATTGGGCATTGAAACATTTGAAAATAAGGTATATATATTTTAGGAGGTTGTGAATTTGAGTAACTTTTTAAGTGGTGCAATTATTTTAAATATACTAGACAGCGTCTTTTAAACCATGAATTTGTTCAAAAAGATTCTGAGGATGGTATTTATGTTATGCTACATGTATTTGTGGTAATAAAATAAAATCAAAGCACCCTTTTGATGAAGATTATATAAATCGGCATGTATAAGGTGATGATGGGTTGGGTGTAAAAGAAAAACACCAAGAAATTACTAAATCATTTGTCATCAATAAAATTTGCATTGGCCTTTGTGGTGACTAGTATAAAGCATATATTTAATGTACCCAATTTACTGCAACTCATAATGGTGCATGCATCTTCACATCATGAATTGGCTCGTCAACCATTTCCTTTGGTTTTTCCTATAGAGTTAAAAATAAAATATTCAATTTTGAACAAGGACTTGCTAATCAACCAAATTGGCGAATTCAAGGTCTGTCAATTTGAAGTACAAAATGTAAAAATTTGCTTCTAAAATTTGTATTGAATGTCAAGATCTAAGTTTTTAAGGCGCTATATTTATATAATTATATATTCCAAAGATCATATAGATACAAGTTTATTTCTAAAATTAGCTTGCATAGCAGTCCAATATCAAAATTGTATGTTATATTTTGTTGGTTTTGTTAAAAGGAAAAATTGCTGTTTTCACATATGGTATATTTGAATTTTGGATAATTTCGATTGCACATTAAAAAAGTGAGTATTATATAGTAGTAGTAGAGGTGATTTACAATTAAACATCAAATGTACCACTACTAAAATTATTCGGGCCCCTGTCAAAATGCATAAATTTATTACGCTATGTGAAGGTATTGAGTATCTTAAATACAACAATGTATGATGAATTCATATCTAGCAACATATATGCAATTCATTATAATAATAATGCAATCCTGCATTTTGTAGTATATCAACTTTAGCTTTAGTCTCATTACTGAGAGTCTTACAATATGAAACCCAAACAAAACACAGTAGTCTGCTCCCTTCTTTGGCTAAGGAATTGAGAATAATTCTTAAAGCTTTTGTTTTTCCTGTCATTACAGGTGATCGGATAAGAGATGTAGTGGGTTCCTCACTCAAGAAATCAGGATAAGCTTCTGGAGCATTTTCCATTTCCCTGGCATTGATATTTTTTCCAGATAATTCTACAAGTGGGCATGGATCTTTTACAGCATTTGGTAATCTTTCAATTAATCCCCACTTAGGCTTTACTTTTGATTCAAATTTATCTGATACCTTATCGAAACTAAGCCCTTTGTGATCTGGCTTGTATTGTTTTTGACAGTAACACTTAAGTACAAAATGTCCATTTTTTCAAAGAAATCCATATAACCGATTCTTTTCATGTTTAATATCACATATAGGGCATTCTTTAACTGATTGTGCATGAAAGTTGACAAACCCTTTCTCAGTTCTTCCAATTTCGAGCCATCCAAATTTCGCAATAACTAGATTAGCTCCTTTAACCATAGCATCTTAATCATCAATAGGTTTGAATTCATCTTCTGTTGGTTTTTCTTCTGAAAAAGTCCATGGCCAGATCACAGAATAATCAGATTTTGGTTGAACTAAATAGTCTTCTAGATTTTTGAATCCATTCTTAACTGATGAAATGGCTGGTCTTTTAACTCTATTCTCTTTTGCTGATCCAAGTAATCAAAGATTAAAACGTGATTTGGGAAGGCCAACATCAATGAATTTAGAATATGGCTCTCCTACTAATTCCATAACTTTTTTCGTAAAGCCTTTAAGTTCTCTATAGTCAATAAATCAGGCATGAGAATAAACAATGTGCCAACTGCATTTATTAGCATTTGATGAACTTGCTAATGCAAAAGATTGCAAGAAAGGCATATATTCTGGTATAAGACTTAATGCATCTATATAAGCAATCAATATTTTAGACATTAAATCTTCACAAGAAATTTTTTCACTATCTAAGGAAGGTAGTTCAGAATTGGTGGGATCAGGTTTCTGTCTGGCATCAATATCAAGTATTGGGCAAAGAGGTTGATTTCCGTCAATACACTCATGGGAATCAAGTATTTTATAAACTTCAGAAGGATGTTCAACTAATGTAAAGCCTTTTTCTCCTATCTGGATAATATATTGAAAATAAATCTCTTCAGGATGGTATGCTTCTAAAAGTGCGGTATCATTTTTATTATCGGATGTAAAGACTAGTGCCGTAATCCAAAAAAGGAAAAAGTATGGTTGCAAAAGTGGTCGCAAAGGTAATTGCAACCACTTTTTATATGCCGTAAATACAATTACTACCATCATCATAACTTATGGCACTAGTCTTTAATCGGATGAAAGCAAATATTTATAATATGTATAATTTCTATGGCCAGGTTTATAGTTAAGATCTGTTAAACCTATGAAAAGCTTTTTTGCTTCATTATATTCAGCCAACTTTTGATTTAGATGCTGTTGATGTAATGATTCACATAAACGTTTTTTTGCTTCACTAGACAAACTCATTTTATTGATTTGTATATATGCGTTGTTTGATCTGACAAAAAGTACATGTAGTAATATATGTATTATTATTTTGAAACTATAATAATTAATAGATAAATCTTTAAAATAAATTAATTATTCCAAAAATTTCAGCGACCAAGTTCACCCAAATAATATAAATTTGATTGAAGTAATTATTATATACAAAAACAATAAAACCCAATGGCATTATATCATTGCCAATATATTCACAGAACTGGAAAAATCTGTGGTCGAGGATGTTATCATCCTAAAGGATGCTATATTCATTGTAAATCTCCAGTACGTACTCTTTGTAGAGATTGTGATGAGATAAATAGTCCTATAGATAATGCATGTGTCACCAATTAATTTTGGGAGAGCGTATTTTAATTGATGATAACAAATTTTTATTATTTTATGTGGATCAGAATGAATAGGCTAATACTAACGAATTAGATTTATTAGCGAATAATTTTGTTTTAGTGATTTGATAAAAATGATTTATTTAATTTTGTATTTAGTCGAAACTAATTATTAACTTA
>CAUDNR010001112.1:43385-56181 GCA_958430865.1 Entrophospora sp. SA101
ATTCAGATACATCTCAAGGGGACGCCTTTGAGATATAATCATTTACATAGAACCTAGGGACCCTTTTATCCAGGAAGGTAAAAGTTATTTTTATTATTAATCTTTGACCGTAAGTCAGCGAGTAGGCTGTGTCATACATATATATAATAAATAAAGGAAACTTGACCGTAAGTCAGCGAGGAGGCTGTGTGTCAAACAATAGAATCAACTGTAAGTCAGCGAGTAGGCTGTGTGTTGAGCTATAAATAACCTATTAAATAGGAAACTTGGATTGCACGCTCGCACCATCAATACATTCATGAGTATCAGGTATTCTATAAACTTTGCTAGGATAATCGATCACTGTATAACCTTTTCCTGCCATCCGAATTATATATTGAGAATGGATCTCTTCAGGTTGGTATGCCTCTAAAAGTGCTGTTTCGTTTTTATCAGAAGAGCTGGCATGGCCATTAGATGCAAGCCAGTATTTATAATATGTATGTTCTTTATGACCAGCTTTATAATCAAGTTTCATTAAAACTGTAAAAAGCTTTTTTGCCTCATTATATTCAATGGATTTTTGATTTAGGCACTGTTGTTGTAATGATTCACATAAACGTTTTTTTGATTCACTAGATAGACTCATTTTTATTGATTTGTATATATGCGTTGTTTGATCTGACAAAAAGTATATGTAGTAATATATGTATTATTATTTTGAAACTATAATAATTAATAGATAAATCTTTAAAATAAAATTAATTATTCCAAAAATTTCAGCAACCAAGTTTGCCCAAATAATATAAATTTGATTGAAGTAATTATTATATACAAAAACAATAAAACCAAATGGCATTCTATCATTGCCAATATATTCACAGAACTGGAAAAATCTGTGGTCGAGGATGTTATATTCATTGTAAATCTCCAGTACGTACTCCTTGTAGAGATTGTGGTGAGCTAAATAGTTCTATACATAATGCATGCTATAAACATGTAGGCAAATATCAAAGTAGAGAGAATTATCGCAGAAAAAAGCAGGATGAATTACGTGCAAAAATTGTTATGTTTGAGAATCTGCCTGACTTATCTAATTCTGGGTATGAATAGAAAGTTATAAAACTAGGGGAAATATCTTGATATATAAGGAATAACTCACCTTACTATAGGCCATTTTTCGCTGGCTTCGAGCATATATGCAAGAAGGTGGGAATGCGGTAAGCTAACATATTCTACATATGGTGCATGCTGGAATCATGCAAGTAAGTATCGAAAAAGAGAATATTATCATCAAAAAAAGCAGGCTGAATTACATGCAAAAATTGTTATGCTTGAGAATCATATACCTGACTTACCCAATTCTAGGCATGAACTATAATCATATGCTTGGCATATACCGATTGTTTTTTCCAGGACCTCTTTAAGTAATGCTATATCCTCTTTGATACATTCTATATTTTTGGTTATCTTATTACGTAGGCTCGAAGAGCCATTGCTCCGCAATAAAGCTATGGATTCTAAAACCTTTGATCTGTTCAGTGTCTTACCCGTATCCATTTTCTGATAGAATTACAATAACCGCAACCCATTCAATTTTTGGGTATATTTATACTGACCCAGGATAATTAATTTCAATTTGAAAAAATATTTTCTATAGTTATAATCCACACAACTATCTCATAAACACCATGTCAAGAATTGCAACAAGATATATAGATTATCATAATTTAACCCCCAAAATGAGCATAGCCAAACTTAGCCATTATGCTGAAGAATTGGTTAAAATTTTAAAAGATGCGAAGGCCCGTGATCATGCAAGAAATTGGATCCAGAAATTGGGATTTAGTAAAGATCAAACATATGCTTTAATTCCTAATCAAACATCTGGAAGACATGTTACAGGTAGAGATCTGGTTAAGAAACTTGCTTTGTATATTAAGGAGAATGAGACCAATCTCGAACCTGAACAGATAAACGAATTGGCCTATAATTTAGCAAAAACAGGCCCTACTGATATAGCCCAATCTTCACTTCTTAAATTGCTCCGAAAAGAATTACGCCAACTCAATGCCAATTACATTGCATTAGAAGCTATATATGTCCCAGACATTACTCGTGCATCAAATAAAGAACAGGGGGAGAGACAAGAGCGTCGTGAAGATGAAGGATACGATTGTCCTGAATTCTTTACTCTAGAAAAAGTACAGGGACGATTTCAAAAATGTGACACAGCTAACCCCCCTACAATACAAAATTTAATCGATATAATGGTAATGCTTTGTATGAGGCCAGCAGATGTGAGAAATCTTCATATAGACCAGTATAATTCAAATAATGCAGAATGGTATGATCCTAAATATTCTTGGTACTGCACTGGCTATGCCAAAAATAAAAATGATGAGCCTAGGCCACTTGTATCAATGGAGAAAGACCCACTATGGGCTAGAGAATTACTTATTTGGATCCAAAAATCAATTCCCCAAAAATTCACATTTCTAATAAAAGATAAAGATGGTGATGTGAATGTCCATCCGATTAATAACTTTTTAATCCCCTATGGCATTAGTTCATCGCTTTTAAGAAAAATAGGTTCTGATCATGCTATTATAATCCACGAAGGTAAGACTCGCTCTAAATGTAACTGTCTTTGTAAATTAGCATTAAGGCACAAAATAAATCGAGAAGCATCAGATCATTATGGTATAATGAATAACAGACCAAATACTCCAGCACCTAAACAAGAAAATAGTGAAGTTGAGGATATCATCGATTTGTATGGAGAAATTTCTGATGATGAAGACTAACCATGCTTCTTCACTTTTACCATATCCACAGTAAAATCTTTATCATCATTAGATGATTCAGAGTCAGGCCCAGACCCAGATGAGGACTCAGATGTGGTATCATTAGCGGAGCAAGTACCAGGGGTGCTAAAAATTAGCTTTTTTCTAGCTTTGCACTTTCTTTTAGCCTTACATGGGATACACCGAGAAATATCTGGGTTTGCTAGCCAATTTTTTGACGAAAATTTCATGCAATTGTTTAAGAGTGACATTTGGAAACAATGGTAGTCCCTCACTAGTAAACCAAAATTTCTTTACTCCCCTATCAACGAACTTCTTTATTAGGACACCTGAATAATCTTCTAAGGGGCTGTGGAATTTCTCAAACCTTTGGAGGTACACTCTCGCATTTTATCAGCTTCTTCTGCTATTTCTTGATTAGTATAACTGACAATACCAAGTTCTTCCTGAATTGAGTTTATATCCTCTTCCAAGCATAAAAGTAAATTAAATAATTTCGAAAGTGATAAATCGGAAGAGCCCCTATTGTTTTGATTTGCCATATTATTATATTCCACTGCCAGAATGGGGTTGCCACCAATGTTGAGATTTTTCTGTATTGGTATTAAATCTCCCACCAAATGTAATAACAACTTATATGAATCAGCAAGTGTTTTCCCATCGGGCCTGTGTTCTATTTGCTTTAATGTATTAATATTAATACCAAGTTTTTCTTGAATTGCTATTATATCCTTCTTCTTATATAAAAGCACTTCATATAAAGGAGCAAATGTTTCGCTTTGATCGGATTTATTATTAGTATTACTTATCATATTTGTTATAATAAAATAATATATTAATTGCAGAAAAGCTAAATTACAATCACATGTGCTGATCACTTTAACATATAATTAATTTTGTTGTCCATGTTTTGCCACATGATTATTCCAAATATATCAAATTTCTCAATAAAAAAGGTTTAAGTCATTTATCAACTTCCTATTATATCATATTTTTATATTATTAAAGTATATACATGGATGATCACACTAAAAAACATTGCCTTTAATCTTATAATAAGTGTATTAATGCTTTGTGCTTTATTATGTATATCTATATTATATAGGATTTTCACATCGTTTATATATTTTTTTTCAAAAAAAAAAAAGACTAACGAAATTAAAATTTATGATATCACTCTGTGATGTCACGAATTAATTACTCTGTGATGTCACTCACGAATTAATTAACTGTGTAATGTCATGAATTAATTAAAAAATTAACTTAATACACAGACAGACTCAATAAGTCAGCCCGCAGTAATCAATTGTTTAAAGTACTCAATAGTATAAATTATGCGGCTGACTTATCGAGTCTGTCTGTGTATTAATATTAAAAAAAATCAAATTTATGATATTACCCTGTAATGTATCAATTTTAAAAAAATCAAACTTATTTTAATTAATAATATATAAAAGCATTAATATTATCAAAATATGTATAGAAAAAAGTTAGAAAATCGAAAAAAGAACTTATATTTATTTAATACAAAATATTATATCATAATTATTATTGAAAATCGTTAAAAATAAATATTATGAAAATATATACATCATAAATTTGCAACACAAAAAAAAATATTTATCTACATAATAAAATGCCAGGTCAAATTACACAACCATCTTATTAAATGAAATTGTGTTCAAAATTTTAAAATAACTATCGTAAATGTGGTTTCAAGGAATTAAAATAAGAACGAATTGATTAAATAGCCATACACCAATATATTATCCTATACATATACAAATTACAAGAGTTTATTATCATTAGCACATATATTTTTTAAAAGGGATATTGCTATTTTATCTATTTACTATTGTCGCAATTATTTTTTTTTTATCAGCATCATATAATAGTGAGTGATGGGATTTTTTTTTATTTATATTTGATTTCCTACGACTAAATTATACACATGCATGACATAAATAAAATCATACTATTATTTTGTAAATTAAGGTTACAGCCAAATGTGTTCCAACAGTAGATAATAATATGTATTATGAAGAATGAAACTTCTTTTTTAAAGCAATATTAATGTATAAAAGTACTGAACTAAAATTGCATTCCACATAAAGCATTAAACTATTTTGAGAATCGCTTTTTGAACAAAGAAAAAATCCAATTCAATAGGATCAGAAAGAATGTTTCTAGGTATTTGGATATTGGGGAGTAAATCACAGTACAAGCAGTCTAACTGAATGTTGATAATACATGTACCTTGCTGTATATTCAATGCATTACCAAACTTGTCTTGCGTGCTGAACTCGAACTAATAGTTAATCAATTAGAGATTTTAATATATATTGACAGGAAGGAGAATTGATGCATGTAACATTACCATAGATTTAGCCAGGATGGTTCCATTTGGTAACCTACCGCTTGAGATGCAAAAATGCCATGCCTGTCGAGAACCAATCATTAGAATGATATCCTAATAACAAGATCCCACTGTATTGTAAATGATATATAACTTACTCTCATGCGTGAGGGAATTTGGTCTTCAGGAACTGGATCAATTTTAACCACAATTACATCATGAACACGATCTCTGTATAGCCAATAAGCCTGTACTTTATCCATAACATGTTTTACTTTCTCGGAATATGCGACTTCAACGACAAGGTTAGGCCATGGCTTGTCCTGAAACAAAATGCAAATGTGAAATTTACAGTTTATCAAAACAAATGTAAGGAATGAATGATACATGCATTTCCATTGCTCCCATTAGGTGGAATTGTTGTTATTTTTTCCGGTCTAAATGAAGCATCAGCTTCTTTTCCAGAACCGTCGGCACAAGTTTCTTTAAATACTCAACAAGGTTAGTTTACATTATGTATTAGTAATCGAAGGTTAATGAAATCCATGCTTACGAGCTGATCCAAGGACATAAACTTCGGCATCAGTAAAAGTGATGGCGTTGCATTGGTATAACAATACTCTAGTAATTGAACCAACACAAATTTCATGTCATGTTGATGGAAATTCAATGATCATGACTGTGCCATTGGACCACTCCCAAAGCCCATGAATATTAAAAAAGTCACCACGGCATTCGTATTCTTCTAAAGTCACACCTTCAATGAGCACATATGGGGGCCTTGATATATAATTGAAAAAATTAGTTTTCTTTAATAGGAAAAAGACGGGAATCACTTACTCAACATGAGTCCATTTAGCCTTTGGATGGAGGAGCCCTTGATCCCACCAAAGTTTTCGGAATTTTTTCAGTTCATCCACAGATTTGGAATAATCATCAGACACCCAGTGACAAGAGTTCGAAACAGCATCGTCACTATAAATAATAATTCTGGAGATTTAGAAAATTATGATGAGATATACATACCAATTGCATATAAATCTATTCATAGACTTGCCTATGGGTTGCAGTAGTAGAGCTTTTTTCACTTGTCGAGGATCTTCTACTAATTTCACTAACATACGAATCCGATTCTGTATCATTATAAAGAGCTGACATTTTCGTTATATATATTGTTGACACAAATTGATAAAATTTTTAAAATTGAAAAAATCAAAATCATGCAATTAACTACCAGGGATTTTGCTATATCGGGTTCGTGTGACTAAACATAAGCCTTATGAAAAAAAATTACAAAAATTATTTAAGAAACATCACAATCACTATTACCATTACCTTTTTTTAAGGAGTGTTATATATTTTTTTGTCATGATTAATGAATATATATATATATATACATATAACAATTTTAAAATCAGTAGACCGATATCACTAGTTGCTAGAAAAAAAAATGAATATGTCTCAATACTTTGATATAATACATCATTATAGATAAGATATATCTTGCAGATCTAAAAATAACAGACGTAAAACTCAAGGTAAATTTACCATGAATCCTACACAGTATATGCAATTTAAGAGTCTGATTAAATATATGCACGCCATAGAAGATGAAAATAAAGTTATAATTAATAGGAACACGCAAGCAGTATTCGACTATGGAGAGGTATGTAGGGCGAAGCCCATGATTCGGAGAATCGCCTGTGGCCTGCTTTGCAATAGATAAATAGCATGATTCGGATAATTTCAATATGTGTAGGAAATAATTGTTTTTTGGATAATTATATGGGTAGTTTTATTAACGAAATATATGTCGAGTAATGTCCAAATGATAAAAAATGCGGAACTCTTTACTGATTGAGGTTATGTAAATTCACGATTATCCCATTCTAAGATAATGTAGAATTTTTTAGAATATGTAATATAATAATTAGGTACTAAAAGTGTCATTCACTTTATAATATTTTTGATTTCAAGAACTTCTTACCCGCAAGGTCATCAGTGAATGGACAAATTCTTCTACCTTTTCAACCGACTCATCATGAAAAGGGATTTTCGCTTCAATGATAGGCATATAATATTTTATACTCTCTTCTTGTATTAATCCACTAAGTATAAATTTGCTACCTACATTTATTAAAAAATTAATGATTGAACAGAAGGCAAGCGTATTTAGCGATACAATAATCATTACAATTACCTGCAATATTAATACCAAACGCAATATAAACCTTTCGTAATTTTCCCTTTACGATTTCGTTATATCCATGTGAACAGAGCTTCGCAAGCTTATTATGATCATCACGAATTTTCTGGTCAGTAGACACCCACTTACCACTTTCAACATATACAATCTCATTCTGTTTCCGTTTCAAAGATGCTCGTATCATAAGATCTGGTCTATCTCCTCTCGAACTAATTTCTTCTAACACCTTTTGGTTCTTACTAGCGATACTCTGTCGTTCACCCCTAATTACCTCAACATCATGTTCGATTGGTAACTGATACAAAGAAACTTCAATTAAATGGGCTATAGTTTCAACAAGAGAATTTTCTGACCCATCTGAAACTCGACGAAGAACGTTTGATCTTATCTTCAGCAAAAGAAGATCCGTTATATTTTTTCCCACTTGGTCTCTTTCGTAGTCCTGCTCAACCCAACGACCATGATTTATTCAGTATTAAGAATGAGGTCGATGTTATAGAGTAGCTTTACTGCGCCACTGTTACGTGACGTTGTGACCTCGGGTCACATTCTATGTAATAAATTCTAAAGCACAATTAATAAAGAATTCTTTTATTTATATCGGGTTTGATAAATTGTTATGTATATGCATATGATATTGCCTCAAGGGAGCAATCCCATGTGATTATAATTACACGAAAAATAATTTATTACATATATTGAATCAGCCCACGATTTAGATACTATATTTGGTTTTATGCTTTCGTTGTTATCTCGATTCCTTTTTCATTTGGATTGAAAATTTGTATGAATTGAGTATAGATTTCTTCCCATTCTTTCATCAGATCATCTAGCCATGCAGTACTTAAACCACTTTTTAGTATACTGCGACGTAATAACTCTTCTCCGATTAGCCTATCCCGATCTGTTAAAAATTTGCGATATTTTCTAGGATCTTCTCTTCTTTCTACTCCACCACGGTAGAAGCGCATATCTCTTTCCAAGTCTTCTCGGAAACAACCCATAGCCCACCTATTTCTTTCAGCCTCTGTAATGATTGAAAATTCTTCAGGATCTATTCCATGTTTGATGGCATACTGATAAAGACGATTTTTGTTTGAATGAGTTGGTGAACGAGGTTCTGTTTCTCGAGGTTTGTTTGACACACTTTCGTGCAAACTCTGTATGGCGGTTATAACTTTCTTTTGATCAATACGAAAAGGGCAATTAAGAAAATAGTGGTTATCTTTACCGAGACAGCTCCAATCGCCCCATATACCTCGATGTGTATGTACCTCTTTACATACAGGACATTTAGCTTCTGAATCGGTATATTTAAATACATCCCGGTGCCATGCATTTGAATTAGTATAGGACAAGAAAGGAAAACGTTTATGTACTGCTTCATGGATTGTGCTTTTTTCTTCTGGAAACTTAGAAATTTTGATAACACAATCCTGTGAAAGGTAATTATCAGTCTTTTCGATTTGTGGAGGTTCGGGAGTTTCAGACATTATCCAGGGATCAAGCCCAGTTTTTTTCTTATATATTTTATATAATTTGGAACGAAGTTTATCGGATATAGTGGTTGGCAAATCAGTTAATTTAGAATACCAATTCAGATATTCGGGGGCTAGTACCTTATCAGACTTGGCTTGTGTATCCATGTTGTCGTTTATATAATTTCAAAGCAATTTAATTTCCTTTTTTCCTCTTTGTCTCTCGGAAAAAAAAAATGTATATGCTATCAGTATATATTATCGGTATTTATTATTGCCTTGCAATGGAGCTTTGCTCCTATCAGTATATGTTATCTGACTTTTTTTCTGGCTTTGAGCAGTTATTGTGAAAAGGCGGGTTATAAAGCGCAAACAAATTTTATGTAGTTATTTGAATTTCGTTTTGCTCACATTTAATATAGTAAGTTTCATCTTTATATTCTCCTTTTATACCTTCCTCACCATCATGGTCTAACTTGCATAAAGGACATGATGCATCATCACCAATTCCGTAGTAATCAATATTTTCATCATTAAATTCATAAAATATATCGGGATATTGATCTAATACTTTCCTACGAAAACTTATATGGTTATCCTTGCCGGGAGCAGTCATAAGGTGGGTAGGATTATTTTGTTTTTCAGGTAAGGTCTTAGGTTGAGATATACTTACCTCTTCCTCGGGTAAAGATTTGACTTTCTCACTTATTTTATCTTCAGAATTAGAGGTATGAACCAGTGGGACAGAGGAAGTGGTTGTAATACTTTCGTCTGTTTCAGATGAGATTTTTCTGGGACCGGCGGTCTCAGAATTTTGATGTCTTGCATTATCTGTATCGACGTTCTGACAAGAATAATTTATAATCTCTTGAATTTGATCATTAGTAAGTTTTGAAATGGAATTCGCACTATATGATTTGATGTATTTGATTTTATCATGGCCTATTTTTTCAAATAATATATAAATTTTCTCAGCTCTCTGAGTTTTTTTGCGCAAAGCATCCCGCGATATTTCTGGAAGATATAAACCCAATTTTTGAGATCTTTTTTTACGGATAATAGAAAGTTGTTTTGTAATAGAATCATAAAGTAAGCTTCTCGCCTTCTTTTCACCAATTTTACCTCCGCTATTTTTAATAATATCATTGAACTGAACCCTGAAATCCTTTCCATAGATGGCCCAACATAAGATTTCTTCTTGGTTAGCTCTATTTGCACCATCCTCAGCATCAAAAGCTTTATCACATAACTGAGCTAGATGTTGCGATGCTTCATCAATGTTAGATTTTCCGGGACCGCCGGTCTCGGAAATTTCAATCACATGGTTTTGAATTATATTCGATTCTTGTAGAGACAGCTCTGGAGTAAATAATTCTTGGATTAACCCCTGTCCACCTTTTACACTCAAAGAAGATTTAGTATCCTGGGAAGTTATGATTTTTTCTTGATCTTGGAGTTTCTTTTCCCTAATTCTCTCCGTTATCTCTTTAC
Source organism: Entrophospora sp. SA101 (assembly GCA_958430865.1). Lineage (NCBI taxonomy): Eukaryota > Fungi > Glomeromycota > Glomeromycetes > Entrophosporales > Entrophosporaceae > Entrophospora > Entrophospora sp. SA101. The sequence goes on from CAUDNR010001112.1 coordinate 53,703, forward strand.
TAATCCGATCCTTATACTGCAAATTCAGAAATTCATTTTCTTCCTTCTCTTCCAATGATATGGTTTCTGCAGGAATAGGAGATGCAAAGCATCGGGTTAAAGGTATATCGGAGACTCTAGACTTCGTCTCTTCCAGACATACATCAGAATTTAAAGTATTATCAGATATATCAGATGCCGAGACATTATTAGGTTCATCAGAATTTGAAACATTATTGGATACATCAGATACCGAGACATTATTAGGTTCAGAGGTATCATCAGAATTTGATGTGTCACTGGTTATTATTATTTCAGATGCAGGAATATCGTTGGAATTTACTATTTCGGTAGGAACGGTATTAACCAAAGATTTAAGTGTTGGAAACACCGCACTCCGTGCGTCATCTTGCAACTGCCTTTGTTCCAATTTCGCAAATCGTTCTTCATTTTCTTTTGCCGATCGTTCTAATTCTACAATTCTACGCTCAAGCTTATTTTTTTCTTTCGCAATCTGTTCTAATTCTGCAATTCTAGTCAAAAGCCTAGCGTTCTCTTGTTTCAATAGATCTAGTTCGGATTTGGTATTTCCCATTGTTTTGTATAAGATACGAATATATTCAAATAAAATAAAAAAATTAATCAACCACGGATTCGAACTTTTCTTCTGATTCAGATACTTCAGCAACAGAGGATATACATAGGATCGAAGCGGTAAGCTCGAAGAGCCATTGCTCAGCAATAAGGAAACGCCCCATTCTAAAGTGTAAAGTAAAGAGTAAAGTTAATTATCGAGCTTTGTAGTGGAGTTAGTGTCCCAACATATGAGACTTCACAAATGCATTTTAATCTGATGTCGTGTATTATTATGTGATCATTAGCGGAGCAAGTACCAAAGGTGCTAGATCTTCTCTGTTTTATGAATAAATAAGATGTATCTATTGTTGTTGTATAAAAATGATCTTTCGGAGAAAGTGCACTCCATGCATTAAGCTTTTTTTTGACGTCAACCCAGGAAGAGAGATGGTAAAGATATTTCCAGTGGTATTAAATGTGTTTCATATTCATAATTTATGTGCCTATTTCTTATGAGGACTATGTCCATTGCTTCGCAATAATGTCACTCCGTGTCTGGCACTAGCTCCGCTATAATAAAGCGTGGCAATGGAAATTCAATCTTGTGAAATCGGTAAAGTGCCAGTTAAAACTATGTCTAATCTACTTGATCTTCTTCCTATAGAATTAATACCATTTATTACAAAGTATCTTCCGATTCAGACCTTTAGAGCTCCAGTAAAAGAATTCTATACAAAAGTATTAAAACTCGGTTAAAAATATGAGTCAGAGACTCTATGCTCCACATATTAATTTTGTTTCTGGAGGTAGATTAGCTAACTTATTCTAGACATGGGTGCTAGCTGATTTTTTAACGAAAACTTCATGTAATTGTTGAGGAGAGACATTCGGAAATAATGGAAGTCCCTCTCCAGTAAACCACATTTTCTTTAGCCCCATTTTGCTAAATTTTTGTAATATCACACTTGGAACATCTTCTAAGGGACCATGAAATTTCTCAAACTTTTGGAGATATGCTCTTGCATTTTTATCAGCTTCGTCTACCATTTCTTGGTTAGTATAACCGACAATACCAAGTTCTTCCTGAATTGCCATTATATCCTCTTCTAAATATAAAAGCAAATTATACAATTTCGAAAGTGGTAAATCGGTGGAAGCTTTATTGCTTTGATTTGCCAGATGAGTCAGAGACTCTGGGCTCTGCCCATTATTATACCACTCCACTGCTAGAATGGGATTGCCATCAATGTCAAGATTTTTCTGTATTGGTATTAACCCCCCCCCCCCACCAAATGTAATAATAACTTATATGAATCAACAAGTGTTTTGCCTTCGGGCTCATGTTTTGTTTTGCTTTGATGCGTTGTTGCATTATTTGCATTGCCATTAATACTGAGTTTTTCTTGAATTGCTATTATATCCTTCTTCTTATATAAAAACACTTCATATACTTGAGCAAGTGTTTCGCTTTGATCAAATCTATTATTAGTATTACTTATCATATTTGTTATAATAAAATAATATATTTAATCCAGATTAATTTTCGGAATGTGGACGCAAACAGATAATGGTGCTTCGTAGTAGAGAATAAGTAATTAATTCCGATTTGATTTTTTCTTGCCAAAGTGATCGGCGCACGTGATTTTTCAGTCAAATATATATAATATAATATTATAATTTATTAATGTGTGCCAAAAAACACTAAGCTTCGCTTATTCGAATAATAGATGTATTAACTTCTTACTTTGATAAAAAAAAACAAGAAATGTTGTCAAGATCGCCCATAGAAAAATACTTAATTAATATATGTCAAGTACGTAAGTGCCATAAGTCTTAGACTTGTCCCCTCTGGGCCCGATCTGCAATAATATACTGGATCATCCATATAAAATTAGCATATGTAAAAAGTTATCTGAACAAATCA
>CAUDNR010001112.1:67673-85803 GCA_958430865.1 Entrophospora sp. SA101
ACAAAGAACTTACTCTTATATTTATATATTTATTTTAGAAATTGGTGGATGATAACTTGGAAAAAATGGAAGCCGCGTTGGTCATTGACTTGAATAAAGCTAAATCTTCACCATTATCCTCACATGTTGACGATGAGAATACTAATTTTTACAGAGATACAACACCACCACCACAATCAGGGAAAAAAATGGCTTGTGAATATTGAGATATCGCCTAGCTCTAAGAGTCTTAAATCACCTATTATTAGGGAAAGTCTTAAAAGGTCACATGAGGATTGATATTACTAATTATATACATAATTTCTTTCTATTTGCTTTAAATTGATTGATTTCATTCACTATATATATTTTATTTATATTTAATGTTGAATACAATATATCTTTGATTGTGAATGCATGTTTTACCCTTTTAAAAAAGAAATTCACAAAAAAGTATGTAGACTAAAAATAGCAATAAAGTAAAAACTATTTGATAATTTATCAATTATCTTACATGAAGAATATTGATTGGTTAAGAAATGAGAAACAAGAAGTGATGAAAAAAATGAAAGATGTTTTTAAAACCACTATGCTTTTTGATCCCTGAAATCCTTGGTAACACCAATGTTCACTTTGTCTGGTTTTGTTGCAGCATGCCCCATATAATATTTATATATAATATTTGTATTAGATATAATGATGATATTGGATTGGAAGATGCAGTTCATACTTCAATTTTAACATTAAAAGAAGGATTTGAAGGACAAATGACTGAAAATTCTATTGAAATTGGAATTATTGGTGGTGATACAACAGGATTTATGGAAGGCAAGGAACAACCATTATTTAGAAAATTGTCTCCTTCAGAAGTTAAAGATTATTTGGCTAATATAGCTTAATATAATAATCTATAAAAATAATCTTATATTATTTAATAAGTATAAGAAAATTAAAATATGCACACCAATAATTATTTTTCTGATGTTAATGTTTGTTTTCCTAAAAGTTGAGAATCTTTTTCTTTACATTTTTCATCCTGATTTATATTTGTTTTATTTCTTTGATATATTATTTATTGATGTGGGAAATATTGTTATAAACAACTAAAACAATGAGCTACAAATAATATTATTGTTCATTACATTAACAAGTAGCAATGCTTCTAATTCTAATAATCTATTTTTTTTTGGGTGGGTGCTTGAATACAAAATTCTGATTGGCTAATTTGAATTTCACGCGCGTGAAATTCAAATTGACGCAGATTCCAAATTCACGCACAACAATCAGACCTTCCTCACTCAACAAAAAAATCACCTTATTGATTAAAAGCTGTTCATCTTAAAATGAGTAATTATAATGAGAGTATACAACCATGGGTTGAAAAATAGTGAGTTACATTACCTTTAATGTAAAATAAAGGATAATTGGATAAAATATAGTTAACATTTACTTTTTTCAAGTCGCCCAAAAGACATTGATAGTGTTAGCTCACAAGAACAAACTATTGCGGTTTTAAAAACAACACTCAAGTCACAAAATGTAAGAAATTTGTTTAAAAGATACATTTTATATAATTTTTTTTTAGTTTATTATATAAATTAATTGAATCTATCAATTTAAATAAATAGTTACCACATATGTTGTTTTATGGACCTCCAGGAACTGGAAAAACTTCAACAATATTAGCTTTAGCTCATGAATTGTTTGGGTAAAAAAAAAATTGTATATTTTTGAATCAAATTATACATGAATCTTTTATGTTTATTTACACAATTATGATTGGTTTATCATCAGTCCAGAATTAATGAAAAGCTGTGTTTTGGAATTGAATGCATCAGATGAACATGGAATTCAAGTTATTAGGGAAAAGGTAAAAAATTTTGCATGTGCAACAGTTAGTTGACATGTAAGGTGATTAGAATTTATTTAATGAAAGCAATTAATTTATTAGATTAAAAATTCACAGTAATGGTTTTAACATGATCTGGAAAATTTTTTTACCTACACATGGTTAATAATAAGCAAATATCCTTGTCCACCTTACAAAATCATTATACTGGATGAAGCTGATTCATTGACACATGATGCTCAAACAGCTTTAAGACGCATAATGGAAAACTATTCTAGAATCACTCGTTTCTGTTTGATTTGTAATTATGTTAGCCGGTAATTAAATTTAATATACATTCACTAATTGTTTCCCCCCAAAAAAATTATTTTTCAAATATAAATATACATTATTAAAAAAATTCATTTAAAGTATAATAGAACCATTGACTTCTTGTTGTGCAAAATTTCGATTTAAACCACTGGATATTTCAAGTGCCAAAAAACAAATTGAACATATTTGTGAAAATGAAAATATTAATTATGATCCCAAGGTAATAATACTATTATTATTAAAGAAATAAATCCATACAAAGTTAATGCTTGATGAAATATTTAGGTTTAATGTTTTCCCTTTAATTACCAAATAGGCTATAGATGAGATTCTTAAGATATCTAATGGTAATTTGAGAAAATCTATAATGTTTCTTCAAAGTGCAGCCAGATTACATCAAAATGAAAGAATTACTGCTGATTCAATTTTAGAAATTGGAGGGGTAAATTAATTATTGATTTATAAATTTTAATTTTAATATTTTTTGTACTATTTGCTGAAAATTTTCAAATAGGTTGTACCAGATGATATTATTGACAAATTGATTGAGACTGCTTATATGCCTATAAATGATGAATCATTAAATTTGATAGATAATATTATGCATCAGGATTTTCTGCTGTTCAAATAATGTCACAGGTAAAAAAAATAAATATATTATTAATATGTATAAATTCATCTATTAAATAAATAAATAAATTTTTTTTTGTATTTTAGATTTGTGATAAAGTAGTAGTTGATGAACAACTAAACAATGATCAGAAAGCTTGTATAGGAGAGGTTTTAGGCGAAATTGATAAAGAATTATGTGATGGAGCTGATGATAATTTTCAACTAATGAAACTGCTTATAAATTTTTCTGAAATTGTAAATCAATAAAAAATTACTACAGAATATATATATTAATTAATGTATATTTGTTGATCTTTTTATTTTAGAGGATAATAAAAACTTGAGAAAAATAAATTACATAATATATATCAGTAACTTGAAAATGCAGCATAAAAATATCAAATATTGAAGATTGAGTATCAATTTTTTTCTGTGTTATTATCTTCATAAGTTTTTCTGTCAATTTGAGATGAGGTGACTGAATCATAAGCTGGTACCAAAGATACAGTGTAAGCTGGAATAGAAGTATATTAAATAACATAATAAGAATTTGGAGTTATTTCACTATATTTTTCATCCATCTTAAATTTTTGATAAATAAGCCCATACTGCCATATAGAAATATTTTCAAAATAAATAAATAATAAATCTATATCAATAAAACAAGGTACTCATAGACAAGTAACTATAGTGAACATATCTACCTCAGATTGTTTCAGTGAGTTTCATAAATATCTTTGTCAAAATAAATGCTACAATACTGATAAAGAGAACCTTAACAAAAGTTGCCACCAATAAAAATAAACTTTAACACAGTTAACTTTATTTTATATAAAAGGAAAATAAATTTAAACTATTTAGTTATTCATTTGTTCCATTCATATCACTCCGATGATGCCAGTAATGCAAATAAGCAAGGTTCCTAAATATATGTAGATAAAATAACCTAATTTTCCTGCCAAAGGCAAAAAATGATATGCATTGAACAAATATGTCAACTAATTGGATAAATGAATCAAAAGAATGTAATTTATTCAGACTCTTAAACTCTTGCCTGTAATGCTTCTCAAAATTAACATGAAACACCAGTATTGACATCACCAGGGATGTACCAAACTTCATAGAGACTAGCTAAAAACTCATTGTCTTCTACTCAAAATCAAGATTAATAACATCATCTCCTTGAGTAGAATAATAGTATTGAATGTAAAATTAGATTTGATAGTATTGGTGATGATGGTGGTGTGAAGAAAATGGTAATATGAATTCTGTGGAATTTGTTATACATATAAATAAAAATATCATGTATGTATGTTCCTTGCACCATTGTCTCTATTCCACAAAGTCGAACAAACATTTTTACAAGCTTTGAGAGCATGGATGCATTGTGATTTTTGGAAGACACAAAGAACATATCTCAAAAAACCAATAGAATAGAGAATCAACATATTTCTGAAACCAAATCAACAAAAACATGTCACAAAAATTTATTTCTACTGCAAAAACATAGTGAATTTTGCAATGAATCTAATTTAATAAAGCTCATTACATTTTGGCATAGTAATATTAATATTTGCTTTTCCTAATGCTTTACACAAGTGATGTTGTCATTATGCCAGAAACCAAGACTGATGCCTTATCTATATTAAATATTACAAAAAGTCCATGTTGTTCCACATACAGATACATCTAAAAGAGTAGAAGAAATAGAAGAAATATAAGAAGATGCAATGAATATGGAATTAGCAAAGGTTTCAGAAATGCCTATCCAACAGCCAGAAATATCAAATCAAATTGAAAAGGATGTTCCAGTACCTTCTACCTCAAATTTAATTTTACCAGATCTAATTGTAATTCGAAGAAGGGTGTTTTGCATATACTGCATAGGATTTGTGGTAAATTTACCTTGAGTTTTACGTCTGTTATTTCTAGATCTGTGAGACAAATCTTATCTATAATGATGTATTATATCAAAGTATTGAGACATATTCATTTTTTTTTCTAGCAACTAGTGATATCGGTCTACTGATTTTAAAATTGATATTCTATATTATTATATGTATATAAATATATATATTCATTAATCATGACAAAAAAATATATAACACTCATTAAAAAAAGGTAATGGTAATAGTGATTGTGACGTTTCTTAGATATTTTTTTTAAAAGTTTCATAATAATAAGGCTTATTGGCTAGAACATGTTTAGTCACACGAACCCGATATAGCAAAATCCCTGGTAGTTAATTGCATGATTTTGATTTTTTCAATTTTAAAAATTTTATCAATTTGTGTCAACAATATATATAACAAAAATGTCAGCTCTTTATAATGATACAGAATCAGATTCGTATGTTAGTAAAATTAGTAGAAGATCCTTGACAAGTGAAAAAAGCTCTACTACCATAACCCAAAGGCAAGTCTATGAATAGATTTATATGCAATTGGTATGTATATCTCTTCATAATTTTCTAAATCTCCAGAAATATTATTTATAGTGATGATGCTGTTTCGAACTCTTGTCACTGGGTGCCTGATGATTATTCCAAATCCGTGGATGAACTGAAAAAATTCCAAAAACTTTGGTGGGATCAAGGGCTCCTCCATCCAAAGGCTAAATGGACTCATGTTGAGTAAGTGATTCCCGTCTTTTTCCTATTAAAGAAAACTAATTTTTTCAATTATATATCAAGGCCCCCATATGTGCTCATTGAAGGTGTGACTTTAGAAGAATACGAATGCCGTGGTGACTTTTTTAATATTCATGGGCTTTGGGAGTGGTCCAATGGCACAGTCATGATCATTGAATTTCCATCAACATGACATGAAATTTGTGTTGGTTCAATTACTAGAGTATTGTTATACCAATGCAACGCCATCACTTTTACTGATGCCGAAGTTTATGTCCTTGGATCAGCTCGTAAGCATGGATTTCATTAACCTTCGATTACTAATACATAATGTAAACTAACCTTGTTGAGTATTTAAAGAAACTTGTGCCGACGGTTCTGGAAAAGAAGCTGATGCTTCATTTAGACCGGAAAAAATAACAACAATTCCACCTAATGGGAGCAATGGAAATGCATGTATCATTCATTCCTTACATTTGTTTTGATAAACTGTAAATTTCACATTTGCATTTTGTTTCAGGACAAGCCATGGCCTAACCTTGTCATTGAAGTTGCATATTTCAAGAAAGTAAAACATGTTATGGATAAAGTACAGGCTTATTGGCTATACAGAGATCGTGTTCATGATGTAATTGTGGTTAAAATTGATCCAGTTCCTGAAGGCCAAATTCCCTCATGCATGAGAGTAAGTTATATATCATTTACAATACGGTAGGATCTTGTTATTAGGATATCATTCTAATGATTGGTTCTTGACAGGCATGGCATTTTTGCATCTCAAGTGGTAGGTTACCAAATGGAACCATCCTGGCTAAATCTATGGTAATGTTACATGCATCAATTCTCCTTCCTGTCAATATATATTAAAATCTCTAATTGATTAACTATTAGTTCGAGTTCAGCACGCAAGACAAGTTTGGTAATGCATTGAATATACAGCAAGGTACATGTATTATCAACATTCAGTTAGACTGCTTGTACTGTGATTTACTCCCCAATATCCAAATACCTAGAAACATTCTTTCTGATCCTATTGAATTGGATTTTTTCTTTGTTCAAAAAGCGATTCTCAAAATAGTTTAATGCTTTATGTGGAATGCAATTTTAGTTCAGTACTTTTATACATTAATATTGCTTTAAAAAAGAAGTTTCATTCTTCATAATACATATTATTATCTACTGTTGGAACACATTTGGCTGTAACCTTAATTTACAAAATAATAGTATGATTTTATTTATGTCATGCATGTGTATAATTTAGTCGTAGGAAATCAAATATAAATAAAAAAAAATCCCATCACTCACTATTATATGATGCTGATAAAAAAAAAATAATTGCGACAATAGTAAATAGATAAAATAGCAATATCCCTTTTAAAAAATATATGTGCTAATGATAATAAACTCTTGTAATTTGTATATGTATAGGATAATATATTGGTGTATGGCTATTTAATCAATTCGTTCTTATTTTAATTCCTTGAAACCACATTTACGATAGTTATTTTAAAATTTTGAACACAATTTCATTTAATAAGATGGTTGTGTAATTTGACCTGGCATTTTATTATGTAGATAAATATTTTTTTTTGTGTTGCAAATTTATGATGTATATATTTTCATAATATTTATTTTTAACGATTTTCAATAATAATTATGATATAATATTTTGTATTAAATAAATATAAGTTCTTTTTTCGATTTTCTAACTTTTTTCTATACATATTTTGATAATATTAATGCTTTTATATATTATTAATTAAAATAAGTTTGATTTTTTTAAAATTGATACATTACAGGGTAATATCATAAATTTGATTTTTTTTAATATTAATACACAGACAGACTCGATAAGTCAGCCGCATAATACTTTTATACATTAATATTGCTTTAAAAAAGAAGTTTCATTCTTCATAATACATATTATTATCTACTGTTGGAACACATTTGGCTGTAACCTTAATTTACAAAATAATAGTATGATTTTATTTATGTCATGCATGTGTATAATTTAGTCGTAGGAAATCAAATATAAATAAAAAAAAATCCCATCACTCACTATTATATGATGCTGATAAAAAAAAAATAATTGCGACAATAGTAAATAGATAAAATAGCAATATCCCTTTTAAAAAATATATGTGCTAATGATAATAAACTCTTGTAATTTGTATATGTATAGGATAATATATTGGTGTATGGCTATTTAATCAATTCGTTCTTATTTTAATTCCTTGAAACCACATTTACGATAGTTATTTTAAAATTTTGAACACAATTTCATTTAATAAGATGGTTGTGTAATTTGACCTGGCATTTTATTATGTAGATAAATATTTTTTTTTGTGTTGCAAATTTATGATGTATATATTTTCATAATATTTATTTTTAACGATTTTCAATAATAATTATGATATAATATTTTGTATTAAATAAATATAAGTTCTTTTTTCGATTTTCTAACTTTTTTCTATACATATTTTGATAATATTAATGCTTTTATATATTATTAATTAAAATAAGTTTGATTTTTTTAAAATTGATACATTACAGGGTAATATCATAAATTTGATTTTTTTTAATATTAATACACAGACAGACTCGATAAGTCAGCCGCATAATTTATACTATTGAGTACTTTAAACAATTGATTACTGCGGGCTGACTTATTGAGTCTGTCTGTGTATTAAGTTAATTTTTTAATTAATTCATGACATTACACAGTTAATTAATTCGTGAGTGACATCACAGAGTAATTAATTCGTGACATCACAGAGTGATATCATAAATTTTAATTTCGTTAGTCTTTTTTTTTTTTGAAAAAAAATATATAAACGATGTGAAAATCCTATATAATATAGATATACATAATAAAGCACAAAGCATTAATACACTTATTATAAGATTAAAGGCAATGTTTTTTAGTGTGATCATCCATGTATATACTTTAATAATATAAAAATATGATATAATAGGAAGTTGATAAATGACTTAAACCTTTTTTATTGAGAAATTTGATATATTTGGAATAATCATGTGGCAAAACATGGACAACAAAATTAATTATATGTTAAAGTGATCAGCACATGTGATTGTAATTTAGCTTTTCTGCAATTAATATATTATTTTATTATAACAAATATGATAAGTAATACTAATAATAAATCCGATCAAAGCGAAACATTTGCTCCTTTATATGAAGTGCTTTTATATAAGAAGAAGGATATAATAGCAATTCAAGAAAAACTTGGTATTAATATTAATACATTAAAGCAAATAGAACACAGGCCCGATGGGAAAACACTTGCTGATTCATATAAGTTGTTATTACATTTGGTGGGAGATTTAATACCAATACAGAAAAATCTCAACATTGGTGGCAACCCCATTCTGGCAGTGGAATATAATAATATGGCAAATCAAAACAATAGGGGCTCTTCCGATTTATCACTTTCGAAATTATTTAATTTACTTTTATGCTTGGAAGAGGATATAAACTCAATTCAGGAAGAACTTGGTATTGTCAGTTATACTAATCAAGAAATAGCAGAAGAAGCTGATAAAATGCGAGAGTGTACCTCCAAAGGTTTGAGAAATTCCACAGCCCCTTAGAAGATTATTCAGGTGTCCTAATAAAGAAGTTCGTTGATAGGGGAGTAAAGAAATTTTGGTTTACTAGTGAGGGACTACCATTGTTTCCAAATGTCACTCTTAAACAATTGCATGAAATTTTCGTCAAAAAATTGGCTAGCAAACCCAGATATTTCTCGGTGTATCCCATGTAAGGCTAAAAGAAAGTGCAAAGCTAGAAAAAAGCTAATTTTTAGCACCCCTGGTACTTGCTCCGCTAATGATACCACATCTGAGTCCTCATCTGGGTCTGGGCCTGACTCTGAATCATCTAATGATGATAAAGATTTTACTGTGGATATGGTAAAAGTGAAGAAGCATGGTTAGTCTTCATCATCAGAAATTTCTCCATACAAATCGATGATATCCTCAACTTCACTATTTTCTTGTTTAGGTGCTGGAGTATTTGGTCTGTTATTCATTATACCATAATGATCTGATGCTTCTCGATTTATTTTGTGCCTTAATGCTAATTTACAAAGACAGTTACATTTAGAGCGAGTCTTACCTTCGTGGATTATAATAGCATGATCAGAACCTATTTTTCTTAAAAGCGATGAACTAATGCCATAGGGGATTAAAAAGTTATTAATCGGATGGACATTCACATCACCATCTTTATCTTTTATTAGAAATGTGAATTTTTGGGGAATTGATTTTTGGATCCAAATAAGTAATTCTCTAGCCCATAGTGGGTCTTTCTCCATTGATACAAGTGGCCTAGGCTCATCATTTTTATTTTTGGCATAGCCAGTGCAGTACCAAGAATATTTAGGATCATACCATTCTGCATTATTTGAATTATACTGGTCTATATGAAGATTTCTCACATCTGCTGGTCTCATACAAAGCATTACCATTATATCAATTAAATTTTGTATTGTAGGAGGATTAGCTGTGTCACATTTTTGAAGTTGTCCCTGTACTTCTAGAGTAAAGAATTCAGGACAATCGTATCCTTCATCTTCACAATGCTCTTGTCTTCTCTCCTGTTCTTTATTTGATGCACGAGTAATGTCTGGGACATATATAGCTTCTAATGCAATGTAATTGGCATTGAGTTGGCGTAATTCTTTTCGGAGCAATTTAAGAAGTGAAGATTGGGCTATATCAGTAGGGCCTGTTTTTGCTAAATTATAGGCCAATTCGTTTATCTGTTCAGGTTCGAGATTGGTCTCATTCTCCTTAATATACAAAGCAAGTTTCTTAACCAGATCTCTACCTGTAACATGTCTTCCAGATGTTTGATTAGGAATTAAAGCATATGTTTGATCTTTACTAAATCCCAATTTCTGGATCCAATTTCTTGCATGATCACGGGCCTTCGCATCTTTTAAAATTTTAACCAATTCTTCAGCATAATGGCTAAGTTTGGCTATGCTCATTTTGGGGGTTAAATTATGATAATCTATATATCTTGTTGCAATTCTTGACATGGTGTTTATGAGATAGTTGTGTGGATTATAACTATAGAAAATATTTTTTCAAATTGAAATTAATTATCCTGGGTCAGTATAAATATACCCAAAAATTGAATGGGTTGCGGTTATTGTAATTCTATCAGAAAATGGATACGGGTAAGACACTGAACAGATCAAAGGTTTTAGAATCCATAGCTTTATTGCGGAGCAATGGCTCTTCGAGCCTACGTAATAAGATAACCAAAAATATAGAATGTATCAAAGAGGATATAGCATTACTTAAAGAGGTCCTGGAAAAAACAATCGGTATATGCCAAGCATATGATTATAGTTCATGCCTAGAATTGGGTAAGTCAGGTATATGATTCTCAAGCATAACAATTTTTGCATGTAATTCAGCCTGCTTTTTTTGATGATAATATTCTCTTTTTCGATACTTACTTGCATGATTACAGCATGCACCATATGTAGAATATGTTAGCTTGCCACATTCCTGCCTTCTCGCATATATGCTCGAAGCCAGAGAAAAAATGGCCTATAGTAAGGTGAGTTATTCCTTATATATCAAGATATTTCCCCCTAATTTTATAACTGTCTATTCATACCCAGAATTAGATAAGTCAGGTAGATTCTCAAACATAGCAATTTTTGCATGTAATTCATCCTGTTTTTTTCTGCGATAATTCTCTCTACTTTGATATTTGCCTACATGTTTATAGCATGTGTCACCGGAATGTGAATTGGATCTTAATTCACTGATCAATAACCCTGAAAATCCGGAGTAATATTTTATATCTTATTCTTATATTATTTATATCATTTATTTATTTATTTATTATTTTTAGTTATTCATTATTTATTTTTAGTTATTTATTTTATCTATTATTTATTTTTAATTTTATTTTATTATATTTTTATTTGTAATAATTCCCGAATGATTTAATTTAATTATATGAGTTCGTGTTACATTCCGCAGAAGTAATTAATTAGTAACACGTTCGCATTAGACCTTTATTTAGAAGAAATTAATGAAGATTATCCTGAATCAGGATATATATCTTAGATTAGGAGAATTATCCTGTGTACAAAGAAGGATAATTATCCTGGAAAGAGAGAATTATCCTAACTTAGGAGAATTATCTTGAATTAGGATAAATATCTTAATCTAGGCTAATTATCCTAAACTAGGATACATATAATCAAACATGTATATAAGGAATGAGAATTCGCTGTAATTGAAAAATAACTTTGTAACAAATTAACTTAATAATAAGTTAATAATTAGTTTCGACTAAATACAAAATTAAATAAATCATTTTTATCAAATCACTAAAACAAAATTATTCGCTAATAAATCTAATTCGTTAGTATTAGCCTATTCATTCTGATCCACATAAAATAAAAATTTGTTATCATCAATTAAAATACGCTCTCCCAAAAATAATTGGTGACAATATTAAGGCTCATTTATTGTTTTCTATACATCTTACACATGGACAATCTCTGTTAAATTAGGACTCTGAATGAATCAACAAAATTCTGACTGATTCTAATTTTTGATTAGCTTCATTTGAATCAAATACAAATTGAATACAAATAAGTCATGCTTTGATTCTATTCTATTCAATTCTGATTTTAACCAATATATATACTAAAGTTATAAACTATATAAAATTGGTTGACATTTTTGAAATTTTTTTTAGTTATTATAAACAACTTTGATAAAAAATACATAAAAATAATCTTTAATTTTTATCAATTACTTGGAAAACCTCTAATTCATCATACTCACTTTCATTTACTATATTGATGTCATTATATATTGTTGGATAACTATAAATTTTACCATTGAACAAAAACAAATATCTTGATAACCAAGACCAAATAAACAAGTAGGAAAATCCATATCATGTGCACAAAAATCATCATTAATAGCAGCAGCATAACTAAATTGAGCAGTATTAATATCATTTCTATCAACTATATTAAATATAAAACCCTCATTCCAATTGTAGCCTCCAACTAATTGTTCGGAATTTTGTATTTTGGCAACCACAAGAGTTTTGTTAAAGTTATCACATTTTTGATAAAATATAGTATCATTTAAGCCATCTCTACTACTTTGATATAGAAGTTTGAATTCATATTTAATTTCTCTGAATGAAGTGTATGTTGGATTTTTTTTATCAATCCAGCTTGCAAAAAGCAATGTAAGGTTTTTATTGATTGTTAATGATTCAATATTTCCAACTTTTATTCTTGATGGTAATAAATTTAAAGTTTGCTGTTTGTCAGAACCAAAATAATAATCCAAAAGAACTTCCCATAAATTTTTAGGAAAAAGTTTCTTAAAAGGATGGATTTTGCAACGAAAATCTACACCAGAAATATCCTGGAATCGAATTAAAGAAATTAATTCTTTCAGAGTGTTTCTTAAATCAATAAAATTTTTTTTTGTCCAGACTTTAATATAATTAACATTATTAATTTCTGGATGCTTTGCTAGTCCCCATTTAAGAATATTTTCCCAAATAATTATTTCCTCAACATAAAAATCATCTCTTTCAAGTATAGTTATTAAAATTGGTCTTTCCAATAATTCAAATTCACTTGACTCAAATAAGCCATCACTATGATCACAAACTTTTTCTAGACAAGTATTTTTCAGTTCCTTAAATTTTTCCTCATTAGAGTAGATTGATCTTAGGATTTTAATTGGATTTTCTCTAACGTAAACTTCATGTTTTTTGATAAAGTAATTCATTGTGAATTTGCAAAATAACTCAAGGCCAAGCTCATCTGCAGCAATCAATAATTGTAATATATCTTCTCCACTAAACTCATCTAATTCAATTCTACAAGTATATAAGAATCTTTTAAATGTAAAATATCATCATCATCATCATTACTATACAGGTGATAAATAAAAAAACTAATATAAATAATAAATAATAAACTTACTTAAGTATTGTTTTAAAGACCATTTCATTAAGGTTGGCCTTCTCAATAATATAGTAACCATTTTCTTTTTTTGCATTAATTAATGCATTTTGAAAAAAAGGGCAATGAGCACATATAATTGATGAATGTGCATGAACTTCTTTAATATTTGGTTCTACACCAACATAAATTTTTACATCATATAAATCTTCTGTGTTTAGCAACCTTTCATTTTCATTAAAATAACTTTCCAAGATTGTTGAATCCATTTTTTAAGAATTGTTGATAATATAATGATAAAGTTTAAAAAAGTTTACACAAAAAACGAATGTAACACACGCATAATTACATCATTTTAACATTCTAAAATTTTTGACAACTATAAATTGACTGGTATGAAAGGGAACATATAAAAAAGCTGTAAATTCTTTCCTAAAAATTAATGATGGCGAGGTAGCTTTTGGTCAACGTTGATTCTTTTACGTTTATAGCTGAATTCGAATTAACTTTTTAGCTACACTTGTCAGTTAATTGCGAGCTTTTATATTCAATTCAATACTCGTCGGTTAATTTATTTTACGCAAACATTTAACAATCTTTCTGCTTGCTGTCTTTTTCTTGTACCTAGAAAACTTCGGCGATCTGTAAGCACACTTTATAGTACGACTTACAATAAATAAATAAATATGATTATTTAATGGGCAGGCCTGTTATTGTTCAGGTAAATCGTAAACAACAAAGTATTGCACTGGGTACTCCTTTTACGGTAGTGCGGATGATAGAAAAACTTCTAGAGTAAAGAATTCAGGACAATCGTATCCTTCATCTTCACAATGCTCTTGTCTTCTCTCCTGTTCTTTATTTGATGCACGAGTAATGTCTGGGACATATATAGCTTCTAATGCAATGTAATTGGCATTGAGTTGGCGTAATTCTTTTCGGAGCAATTTAAGAAGTGAAGATTGGGCTATATCAGTAGGGCCTGTTTTTGCTAAATTATAGGCCAATTCGTTTATCTGTTCAGGTTCGAGATTGGTCTCATTCTCCTTAATATACAAAGCAAGTTTCTTAACCAGATCTCTACCTGTAACATGTCTTCCAGATGTTTGATTAGGAATTAAAGCATATGTTTGATCTTTACTAAATCCCAATTTCTGGATCCAATTTCTTGCATGATCACGGGCCTTCGCATCTTTTAAAATTTTAACCAATTCTTCAGCATAATGGCTAAGTTTGGCTATGCTCATTTTGGGGGTTAAATTATGATAATCTATATATCTTGTTGCAATTCTTGACATGGTGTTTATGAGATAGTTGTGTGGATTATAACTATAGAAAATATTTTTTCAAATTGAAATTAATTATCCTGGGTCAGTATAAATATACCCAAAAATTGAATGGGTTGCGGTTATTGTAATTCTATCAGAAAATGGATACGGGTAAGACACTGAACAGATCAAAGGTTTTAGAATCCATAGCTTTATTGCGGAGCAATGGCTCTTCGAGCCTACGTAATAAGATAACCAAAAATATAGAATGTATCAAAGAGGATATAGCATTACTTAAAGAGGTCCTGGAAAAAACAATCGGTATATGCCAAGCATATGATTATAGTTCATGCCTAGAATTGGGTAAGTCAGGTATATGATTCTCAAGCATAACAATTTTTGCATGTAATTCAGCCTGCTTTTTTTGATGATAATATTCTCTTTTTCGATACTTACTTGCATGATTACAGCATGCACCATATGTAGAATATGTTAGCTTGCCACATTCCTGCCTTCTCGCATATATGCTCGAAGCCAGAGAAAAAATGGCCTATAGTAAGGTGAGTTATTCCTTATATATCAAGATATTTCCCCCTAATTTTATAACTGTCTATTCATACCCAGAATTAGATAAGTCAGGTAGATTCTCAAACATAGCAATTTTTGCATGTAATTCATCCTGTTTTTTTCTGCGATAATTCTCTCTACTTTGATATTTGCCTACATGTTTATAGCATGTGTCACCGGAATGTGAATTGGATCTTAATTCACTGATCAATAACCCTGAAAATCCGGAGTAATATTTTATATCTTATTCTTATATTATTTATATCATTTATTTATTTATTTATTATTTTTAGTTATTCATTATTTATTTTTAGTTATTTATTTTATCTATTATTTATTTTTAATTTTATTTTATTATATTTTTATTTGTAATAATTCCCGAATGATTTAATTTAATTATATGAGTTCGTGTTACATTCCGCAGAAGTAATTAATTAGTAACACGTTCGCATTAGACCTTTATTTAGAAGAAATTAATGAAGATTATCCTGAATCAGGATATATATCTTAGATTAGGAGAATTATCCTGTGTACAAAGAAGGATAATTATCCTGGAAAGAGAGAATTATCCTAACTTAGGAGAATTATCTTGAATTAGGATAAATATCTTAATCTAGGCTAATTATCCTAAACTAGGATACATATAATCAAACATGTATATAAGGAATGAGAATTCGCTGTAATTGAAAAATAACTTTGTAACAAATTAACTTAATAATAAGTTAATAATTAGTTTCGACTAAATACAAAATTAAATAAATCATTTTTATCAAATCACTAAAACAAAATTATTCGCTAATAAATCTAATTCGTTAGTATTAGCCTTTTCATTCTGATCCACATAAACTATTAAAAATTTGTTATCATCAATTAAAATATGCTCTCCCAAAAATTGATTGGTGACACATTCATTGTATGTATTATTTGATAAAAAATAATTTTACCATTTAATATATTTACTCCTTTTGTCTTTTAAAAATTAAACCAAATGTCAGAATGTCATCAGCAATGTCATTATGTTCTGAGAAGTTATTTCCTCTATCCTGCAAATGCAAGTTAGTGGTCTGGGTAGCAATAAAAAAATTTGTCTGTAAGTGGCATTCATTATTCAATTCTCTTTATTTTATTGCTGTTATGTTGCATAAGTGTTTCTATAATGTCTGCCTTTTTTTTTTTACAGGGAATCACAAGAAACAACTAAAAGCACAGAAGGAAGTGGTTAAATGTTTTTTGTCTAATTAAAAACATACAACTTTATATTTTCTTTGCTGTAACATTTTTGCATACTTTATAAAAGAGATTAAAACCTCTTTGCTAGATGATGGATATTATAAATGAACACAAAAAATTTATTTCAAATTTTTGTTACATTGATTGATAAAACTGTTCTTTAATTTTTAAAAATAAAAAGTTTTTCATGTTTCTAATGTAATTTATATGCTTAGTATTAGCTTTAATAGAATTTACAGATAGAAATAAGGCATTACAGTCAAACCTTGTTTCAATGGATCTATGGGACTGACCACCTAAATCTGTTGAAACAAGATAATGATCAACAGGAAAATTTTAATAAAATTTTTTTGTTTAATACTTAATACAATACTTGATATAATGTAGTAAAATTTTCAAAAAATTAAAAAACTAGTAATGTCTGTTTGTGTTGAATTTTGAATACTACATGATTTTATTTTATTTTTTTCAAATGATTTTAAAGCTTTTAATTCATTATAATCTGCTTGTATATATAGTTGGCACCATAATTCTGTAATAATTATGGGATTATGGTTCTAAAAATCCGTAATTAATTATGACAAGAAAGTTTAAAACCCATAATTCCATAAATAATTTCAGTCTCTGTAAATAATTTCGGCTCTGTAAATAATTTCAGCTCTGTAAATAATTTCAACTCTGTAAATAATTTGGCTGCCATAAATAATTTCGGCTACCATAAATAATTTTAGCTGCTGTAAATAATTTTGGCTATCATAAATAATTTTGGCTAACGTAATTCCGTAATAGTAATTGCTGCCATAAATAATTTTGGCTACTCTCTTTATATACTAATACCAATTAATATATGACACAAATTTAACCAAAACAAAAATTAAGGTTTATTTTAATTATTATTTTTTCCAATATATCAATGAAAAAAATTTTACATCCTATTTAATTTTTAATGATTAATTATGGCAGTGAATTTTTTGATCAATAATTAGTAATAGTGGTAGTAAATATATAATAATAAGAATAATAATAATAAATAAATATAATAAATAGTAAAAAATTATAATAGGATTTGTTTTAATTTTTTAAAAAAATCTGTGTTTATTATTAGTGATAGTAATAATAATTTACATCAAATTTCCCATTATATTTGAAGTTTTCTAATAATTAGAATTGAAGAATTTGAATTAGAAAAAATTAACAATTAAAAATAGGAGCAAAAATTCAATATTTTCAATAAATTTTTTTACAACTTGTTACTCAAATAACTGAACAAGAGTTGAACAATTGCTTTTCATCACCTGATAATAATAACAGTAATGATAATACTGAAATTGATTATGAAATAATTCAAATTAATGAAAATAATTGTACTCAAGCTGAATCCAACAAAATGGTAGTATATGCAAGTATTGTGAAGGCACAAAAAAATCTGGAAGACCATCAGCTATGATAGCCCATCTTGCATTACAATGTATTCAGGTTCCAGCTTTCATACAACAAAAATTTTTACAAATAATTGCAAGTTCAAATGATGAAGTTAATGAACAAAGTAAAAAAATTAATTCTTCTAAAAGAGTATTAGATTTAGAAATTGCTAGTGGTCTACAACCAAGAATAACCAGTCAATTTCAAAAATATAACATAAGCCAAGGACAATCAAAGTTGTGTGATAATGCATTAACAAGATTTTTTGTAT
>CAUDNR010001112.1:85813-106207 GCA_958430865.1 Entrophospora sp. SA101
AGGGTCCAATTTTTTCACCAACTGTAAATCCTTTATTAGAGATTATTGTTGAGTAAAAAGACAAAAAAAAAAAAAAATAGCTGGAAGCTCGATTTTCCTAGTACAGACCCCATATCTGGACATGAGTGTAGAATCGCACTAATCAACGCATCTTTGATTTTTAAACCTTCCAATCTGAGATGTATCATCTTGGCACAATAGGTTGGCTTTATCTTTCCACACATAACTCTTTCGAAGTTTATCAATTGCCGAGTAAGAACTTGAGGCATCTTACGACCACGCCGACCTCTCTGATAATCTTTTTCTGTAAAAAACTCAATTCGTCACCATAGAATAGGAGTGGAACAGTGGTACCAAAGCCTATTAACTAAGAGAGTTGGGTAAAGCGATTTATCTTTTGCTAGATATGAGAAAATAATTTCAAGTAATTCGGGTAAATCAAAAATATTTAGACCCTTTGGGTCATTGCTCCGCAATAGTTGCGCCATTCTCAAATTGTATATTATATATCTTTAATCGAAAAAAACAACTAATGTTCGGATAATTAATTTTAGGTGGATATATTATGCATTATCCAGATATTCTCAATTGTACTTAACCTCATAACTAGTTCCATCGAGCAATGTAAGAGTTTTATTTGGGAAGTCCAGTTTCATTGGTAACAAAAACATTGGTAACTTTTACTTGCTTTGATTCATTATTTTTGGATTGAAAAGAGGGATTTATTTTATGGAGCGTCCCTAATATTGGTAGCCTATCTCCTGTAGTCTCACAAAGTGAGGATGTTATTGCATCTAATATAATCGTACCAATACTGGTACATCCAGAGCTTACTTAGATCCAATACTGCAGAGCCTACATATATTGGTTTATTCAGCAGTACTTTTTCCTTACCTAAATGAACTGCACATAGGTTATCATTAAAAGCTCTGAAATCTTTGCATCTGGGTTTGCTTATATTCTTGATTACAGCTCGTTCTGATTGCCAATTCGGAAATATCTCTAGCCAAAAAAAATAACTAACGATTATTTATCTATTTCCATTATATCTACTATTACCCGCAATCCATGATGAGTAACCAAGAAAAAATTTGCCGATATCAATAAGTCCTGATATAATAGCTTTATAGGTCTTTTTGATTCCAAGTTGAATCGGATCACATTTCTGCTAACATCAAATCTATTTCCGCAATTTGGGTAACAAAAGGAATATAATGCTCTCTGTGCACTTCCTTCGAAAGATCATTATTCTTAGGCTGAGATTTAGGTTCGGGTTCAGTATTAGTATCAGGATTGGTATCAGAATCAGAAGAAGTATCACCCTCAGCATAATAAGTTCCGGAATCAAAACGGTCAATCTTATGTCTCATTGCAATTCTACAAAGTAAACTAAGATGTTGGACTGTTGGATTTCGACTACCATGAACTCTAGAAGCATGTTTACTCCCTATTTTTCTCAATCTTTTGGCGGTAATACCATATGCATTTAAAAATTTGCTAAATGCTCTAATATTGCGTTTTCCATTATCACTATATACAGGATCATGTAACTTTCTGGTTGCTATGGCATCTTGAATCCAAGTAAGCAATTCTCTTGCACGTTCTGGATTCTTTTCCATGGAAAGGAATTGCCGAGGCTCAGGATTAACCTTCTTTTCTCCCTTATTCTTAACATGTCCTGTACAATACCAATAATAACTGAGTTTGTACCATTCTGGAGGGTCTGATGAGTCGGGAACTTGAAGCTTGGCTTCTTCATTGGGTTCATAATGGATAATACGAAGAGTAGTAACTTCAGCGGGTCTCATGCTCAACATCATAATCACATCCACAAGATCCTGCATAGTGGGAATTTTAGTAGTATCGATATTTTGGATTCTTCCAAGTCCCACCTCTAAGGAGAAGTGTTTAGGGGTTTTGGGCGAATTGGGTAATCGCTGTACAAGTTGCTTCTTCTGAATTTCGTTAGATGCTTGAGTAAGATCTGAAAATTTAGCATATTTATCAATTACTTTAGAATCAACTCCAGCTTCTTTTAATTCCTTACGGAATAATGTAAGACGTGAGCTGGATGCAACAATTTCTTCATCACTCGTTTTTTGTCTTGATTAAATCTAAAGCATGTAAGTAAATATCATATGGATCTCCAGATTTCGCACAGTATTGAGCTCTCTCTTTGATAGTAAGTTTTTCATTCCTTTTATCAGGTACAAGAGCCTTGATCTGGTCTTCTTTGAATAAGCGTCGGCGAAGAGCTTCTTTCACACTTTTGCGAGCTATCCAATCTGGTAACATGGCACCAAGTTCACTAGCATAGACACGTAATTGAGATGGGCTAGATTCAGTGGACAAGTTATATTTTTCTAGGAACAGGTCCAAAATCGAGGTAAAGTTATTAGTTCTGGGCTTTCGGGTTTTTGAGGCAGTTGCCATGATCATATTGATAATATATTTGACAAGTAGATCGTGATTATCTATTGACCTACTTATTCTTTCAAATTCGAAATTAATTACCCAATCCTTCATTTATAGATCTCAGGAGATATGACTGTCTTATCCATGGATGAAAAAGTAATAAACCTAGACTATAGTTCGTACCCAGAACCTGGCAAGTCCGGTATACGATTCTTAAGTACATCAATCTTTGCATGTAATTCAGCCTGCTTTTTTTGATGATAATATTCTCTTTTTCGATACTTACTGGCATGATTTCGGCATGCACCGTATGTAGAATATGTTCACTTATCACATTCTTTGCAAGGAATCCATGTTGGAGAATTCTTATGAATTTTACATACTTCTGGTTGACGACAACCTCGATCACAAACTTCACCAGTTCTATGAATATAAGGACAATGATAAAACCCCATATTTATTTTAATAATAATTGTTAATTATTTATATATAATTTTCAGGAATAATTAATTTCATTTTAAAGTTTTTTCAGTTAAGTATAATACTTTTAGTGTACAAACAACATCGCATATATCTGCAAAATGTTTCATACAAGTCTTCTAATGAGGAAAAAAAACTTCTATATGAATCATTACAACAACAGCACCAAAGCCAAAAATTGGCTGAATATGGCGAGGCAAAGAAACTCCTCTCTGGTTTAACTGATCTTAATTACGAATCTGGCCATGGAGAACATATGTATTATAAATATTTGCTTGGATCCAATGATAAAAATGATACAGCACTTTTAGAGGCATACCAACCCGAAGAGATTTATTCTCGATATATAGTCCGGGTGGCAGAAAAAGGCTTTACAGTAATTGATCATCCTTCCGAAATTTATGGATTTCCTGATGCACATGAATGTATTGATGGAAATCAGCCCCTTCGTCCAATACTCGATATTGATGCAAGGCAAAAACCTGATTCCATGAATCCGGAACTTCCTTCTTTAGATGGTGAAAAAATTACTCGTGAAGATTTGATGTCTAGAATATTAATTGCCTGTGCAGATGCATTGTATCTTATACCCGATTGTATGGTTTCATTAAATAATTTTGCTTTAGCTAGTTCATCTAATATGGATAAATGTAGCTGGCATATTATTTACCCTTATGTACAATTTATTGATTATAGAGATCTCAAAGGCTTTAACAGAAAAAGTTATTGAATTAGTTGGAAAACCTTACTCGAAGTTCATTGATATTGGACTTCCCAAATCACGTTTTAGTCTCCGACTTCTTGGATCAGCAAAAGAAGGCAGAGTTAAAAGACCTGCGATCTCTTCAGCTAAAAATAGATTTCACAAGTTAGAAAATTATTTGGTTCAGCCTAAAGCGAATTATTCTGTAATCTGGCCACGGACTTTTTCTTCTGAAAAACCAACCGAGAAATTCCTGCCTATCGAAGATGAAGATGCCCTTATCAAAGGTGCTAATTTGGTTATTGCAAAATATGAATGGCTTGAGATCGGGAAAAATGGAAAAGGGTTGATTAACTTTCAAGCACAATTACCTAAAGGATGTCCTATATGTGAGATTACACATGAAAAAAATCAATTATACGGATTTCTTCTGAAAGATGGGCGTTTTATACTCAAGTGTTTTCGGCAAAAACAACATAAACCAGATCACAAGGGATTGGTATTTGGCAAAGCATCAAGAGTAGTTGAGTCACCTAAAATGAAGTATTGTTGAAAGAATAGCCAATGCTGTATCAAATCTGCATCCACTTCCTGAATTATCCGGAGAAATTATTAACGTGAAGGAGATGGAGGATGCACCAGAAGCTTATCCAGATTTCTTGAGCGAAAAATCCAGTACAACTCTTATCCGCTCTCCTATGATGACAGGAAAAACAAAAGGTCTAAGAAAAAATCTCAATTCTTTAGCCAGAAGTGGTGCCAAGTTACCTTGTTTCATCTGGGTTTCTTATCGAAAAAGTCTTAGTAATGAATCACAAGGCAAAATTAATGAACTTAAATCGTTAGGGTTCAAAATCTGTAATTATCAAGACGAACAGAACTTATCTATAGATAAATGGGATGTTATTATAGTCCAAGTTGAAAGCCTTTCTCGTGTCGAATTTTCAGCCCGTCCAATTGTGGCTATTTTAGATGAAGTCAATGCAATTCAACGCCAAATGAATAGTGGTGCAAATGCAAGAGAATCTGAGAATGCAATGCGAGATTTGTTGAAGTCTGCTGTTCACGTTTTAGCCATGGATGCGTTCGGAAACAAGTCAGCATTGGCCTTTCTCAAAGCTTATCGCGGTGAAAATATCCGAGTAATAGATAATAAATTTCAGCCCCTTATAGGTAAGACTATTGAATATCTTCCTGATCCAAATAATGGAGCTGAAGCTATGCGAATAGGGTTTGAGTTTTTGAAGCAAGGTAAATGCGTGGCATTTGTTGTAACAAGCTCTAACATGGCTCGAGGATTAGTAAAAAAGGCTTCTAAATTATCTTTTAAAGCTTGCGCCTATTATGGAGATATGGATGGAAAACAACGAAAAAAAGACTTTTTAGATATTAATACTGCTTGGGGCGAACTCGATTGTGTAGCTTATACAAACACAGTAGAAGCAGGTATTTCTTTCGAGAAACCTAATCACTTTGACATAGTTATAGGCATTACAAATATTGAAACTCCAGTTAATGTCGAAGCATTTATCCAGATGATGTTCAGAATTCGTGATTGTGAAAAGCAGTGGGAACGACATAATTATGTCGTTCCCACTTAGTCTAGGTTATTCCCCCTCATCTGTGACGTGTGTTTTGCATTTGCCTCGTCATTCGAGTGACGTGAGTTTTGCATTTGCCTCGTCATTCGAGTGACGACAAAAATTCGAACGCGTCATCATTCAAGACTGTGGCTAATTTTTGTATATCGGATTGGTGATCCCGGGTGATTTAAAATACAAGGTGCTTAGTGAGTTAGGTTATGACGGAGTGACGTGTGTTTTGCATTTGCCTCGTCATTCGAGCGCAGTCGATCGCAAAATTCAAGTCATGATGAATAGATGGCTTGTATACCCTTTTGAAAGTCAAATTCGATATCAATAATGTTTTAATCACTTATATAATTTTTCGTATATCGGTTTATTGTTTCTGATCGATTTCCGTTATAAATAAATCTCCGAATTAGGTTATGACGTAGCATCATAGTCCTTCTGTGTTTTCTATTATAACCCAAATTCGATAGCATTATTTGTATACCGATTTGATAACCGTGACTGATTTCCATTGCAATAAAATAACTGAGGTAGGTTATGCTACCGGGTTAGCTTCATCGCGAGTTTGATGGGTCAAATACATTTTATGCGTCATTTGTGAAGGCATATAGCCAGAGTATATGCTATCTAGTGTGTTATATACATGCTATCTGGTTACGCTATCGAGTATATTACATATATGCTATCTGAACATGTATGTGACCTATGTCACGTAAATGCTATCGATTAATACTATCGGGTATGTCAGCTATGCTATCAAAATGTAATCACTTATGTTAACTACCCTAGAATGCATTTAAAATGGATCTGCTCGTGTCCTAATAAAAAATCCGTCCCGGTTTTGTCCTAGTAAAAAATTGTTAACTGGGACGAATTCAATATAGGAGAAAGATTTAATATCCTTTTTTATCTTGTTCTTTTATATTTATTATATATCCGTCCTAGTTGTCCTAGTAAAAAAGTAATAATCTGGGAAAAAAATAAAATTTATCTACCCATGATACATTTATAATATACATATGATATATACATATAATATATACTATCTATACCTATAGATAAAAAAAGAGAAAAAAAAGTAAGAAGATTGAGATTTTACTAGGACAACTAGGACAACTGGGACGGGTAGTCTAAAACTCTTTCGTTTGGCTTGAAATTACCAGCAGGTATATTTTTTTCTGTCTTAGCTTACGTCCTAGAAAAAAATTCGTCCTAGTTGGAACTTCAAAAAATATAGGTATCCAGGATACCCACATATGTATATTAATTTTCCTTTACCTCAGGTGATGCAGAGCATCGAATTTCTAATTCCCTACCTTGTGCCATCTTCTCCAGCTTTTTCTGTTGATATCGACCCCGTCTTCGATATTTATCTGCATGAGTATCACAATAGCCATAATCAGAATAAGTTGACTTACCACATTCTTTGCAAGGCACACGAATAGGTGAATTTCGGTGAACTTTGCACCCGTTTGGGTGATAACACCCCCGATCACATACTTTCCCACTTCTAAGGATATAAGGACAACGATAAAATGCCATATTTATATGATTTTTAATATAATAATTATTATCTACTGATAACTATTCTTTAGAATTAATTTTCATTTGAACTTTTTTTTCCGGAATAATATACTAGCAGTATAACATACTTACTATGAGTACCCAAAATTTCCAAGAAACCATCGATCACGTGCCAGCAGAATCAGAAGCACCGCCTTCTCGACCAGAGAGCCCAGAAAACTCGGAAACTTTCGAGCCAGAGATAGAGGAAGAAAATAACGGGGCGTTCTACCACCGGGGGTTTAAAGCCGAGAGTGTAGCCGAATATCTATATAAATTCCGCGATGATAGTGTAAAGCCAAGACAATTTCTCGGTACAGATTCCGAAGATGGAATAGAAGCTATACTTAGTGAACGGCAAGGACATTCATTACACGAATGCATTGATGGCGATGACCCACTTCGTCCCTTTATCGATTTTGATTTACCTAGAGAAAAATTTGATAAAATCGAACCCAAGCTTACAGCTAAAGAAATACTGGATTTACTTTGCCGTGCCTTTTCAAGAACCTGCAGAGAAATATACCCAGAATGGAATTCCCATACTTTAACAATTGCTAGTAGTAGTGATAAGAAAAAAATGTCACTTCATATATCTACTTTCGGTTTAAAACTTAAAAATATTGCCAGAGTTGCAGTATTTACTGAACTTGTTCGTAATAAACTCCCAGTGGGGCTACAAAGTAAGGAAATTGTTGATAACATCGCCAACAAAAACTCATTTTCCTTACGAATGCTTAATACTCCGAAGGTAATCGAAATAAAATGTAATGAAAGCGGTAAAAAATCGTATAAGCATATCCGTCCAAAAAGAGCATTATTTCCAAAGGACGGAACTGTTTTTGATTTCATGCTCCGTCCTCCATACGATGAGGCACCAGTTATTGATAGTCCTATCTTGGATACTCTGAAAGAAAAGGCATCAATCGAAGATGGAAAAACGCCGGAAAAAAGTAAAATCGATGCTGGGACAATCGGATCTGAAGTAGAATATATAGAAAAATTACTCGAAGAATACAAAATTGAAGGTTTGAGGTTTTATATCCTTCACCTACACTTCCAAATATATTTCCTCTAAATCGTATAGCAGAATCTCAATGTCCTCTTTGTGATCGGGAACACACTAGCGATAACGCATACATAACCCGAAATAAAAAAACTTACCGATATTACTGTCATCGAGCGGATCAAGAAACGCAAACAGGTACAAAAAAACCATCATTAAAACTTACTTTAAATGTATCAGTCTTGGAACGGGAAAACAGTCTTTCATCCCCAGAAAAAATAAAGCGACCCAGAATCTCAGATCCAAATGACCACTTTGTATGGGGTGATTTAATTCGTATGTGTACTTCTAAGAAAAATTTTACTCGGAATGAAGTATATAACGCAATCCAGGCTACACTTGCTTGTGTGGTAAAAGATAAACGAACATGGATTCTTAAACACCGAAAACCGGATGGTAGATTATACTTTGGTATGGCTCCTACTCTAGATTTCGGTAAAATAACTATTAATATAGTAGAACTTGGAGGAGAACCAATAAAATTAATCTCTTTGATAGATCGTATATATGACAGCAAGGCGATTATTTATGATGATATCGATTTCTCACCATATCCACCTAATATCGAGCAACCAAAAATCGAATTCTTCAACCTTTTCTTAGGATTCAAGGCTAAACCGGCACCTCGAATTAATTACGATCTTGTGAACCCGATTATATGGCATATAGAAAATATCTGGTGTGATGGGAATAAAGTTCTTTCTACATACGCTCTCAAATGGTTAGCATTTTTAGTTCAGTATCCAGCAATAATTCCAGGAACAATTCTTGTTTTGCGTTCACCACCACGATGTGGGAAAAACATTATTACTGATTTTATTCGAAAAAGTTTATTCGGTCCAGAGCTTGTATAT
The DNA here is from genome assembly GCA_958430865.1 of Entrophospora sp. SA101. NCBI lineage: Eukaryota > Fungi > Glomeromycota > Glomeromycetes > Entrophosporales > Entrophosporaceae > Entrophospora > Entrophospora sp. SA101. Next base: position 94,487 of record CAUDNR010001112.1, read on the forward strand.
TCAACATCCGATTTAGGCAAAATTTTGGGAAAATTCAACAGTAGTATTCAAGGACGTAAACTTATAATTATGAATGAAGCAGGAATGTTAAGTGGAGAATGGCATAAGTCAAACGATCACTTAAAATCTCTAATTACAGAAGATTACGTCTCAATTGAGCGTAAAGGTCTCGAAAATCAAGAATGTGGCCATTTTCCTGGATTTATAGTATTAAGTAATCACGATGCTCCAATTCGTGTTGAGCAAGGAGATGGTCGCATTGTATGTTTAGATGTTTCACCTCGATGTAAAGGTAATTTTAAATATTTTGGTCAGTTGGGAAAAATTCTCAACCATCCCGATACACCTGGATCTTTTATGAGCTATTTACTTGATCAAGACCTTTCGAATTGGAATCCACAAGAAAATATTCCTACCACTAAAATGAAAACAGAGACAATGCGTGAGCATCTCCCAAATCCCATCCGATTCATAATTGATCATATTTCGGTATGGTCGGAAGATCAAATTGAAAACCCAGGTTGTGCTATGTTATATCAGGAGTATCGTACATGGTGTGAAGCTAATGGTGAAAAACCATTCAGCAACAATAATTTTGGGAAAAAAATCCCACAAGTTAACATTGAACGAAAACGTGCTGGTGGTGGAAAGAGAGAATGGCAGTATATTCTTGATCGATCCAAAATCGTAGCTAAGCTACGTGAATCGGTAGGTGATATCGAGGAATTTTCAGACTCACCTCAAGCTGAGACATACACCAACGCGTCCACAGATATTCCTGTATTCGATGTCCCAGAAATCACAATTCCGAAATCAGAAAAAATAGAAGCCACCTCATCAAATACCGTTCGCTTCAAAAAAGGTAAGGAAATAGTATCCACCCCTCCTATTCCTGATATGACCCAGGATCTCTTCGATTCTATAACAAAGGAAAGTTCAGTTGCTTCGTCATCTAAGTCTGCTGATACATCCATGACTCCAGGGATTGAATGTGTAGAACCTGTAGACGATAAACCCGAACCTCCTGAAATTATCGAGGAATCGGAAATTCGGGGCTATACCTCATCTAGCAATGAAGAAGTTAAACCATCTCCCGACTTACCTATTAACAATGAGCCCGAGACCAATAACGAAGAAGCCGGTACCCAATCGAAAACATACCCCCCCCCCGGATATATTTCCCGAGAAGAACGCGAAAAACGTCTCAGACAGTGGGCAATCGATCATGGTGAAGATCCAGACAATCATGGTGAAGATCCAGACATGTTCATGACTATTACAGAGAAAGATGAAGATTTGTCACATATATATCGTGATAGATTATGTTCGGACGCAGACATGATCCAATTCGCGAAAGATACCAATGATGATCCAAATACATTAATGGATATGTCTAGGCGAGAACGCTTCATAAGTGAAGAAATTGCGCTTCAAATGTTTGAAGATGATGGCGAGTACCGAGTAAGTAGTTATGATGATGAGGAATGGAAAGAAAAAATAGCCATACTCCAGGAAAATGGATATCTATGGTAAGATTATTGCTTTGCAGGCCCGTAGGAGTGTCTCTTTGAGACATGGAATAAGCTTTGTCCCTACTATATATATTAAAGAGTGAATAGGTGAATTTTGCTCCTACAAATTAGTTAATATAAAAATTTTCAATAAAAATATTACAAAAACAATATGTTCTCATGCTCTATATATATACCGTAAACAAAATGAACGATCAAGAATTAGAAACTCCAGAAAAAGTACTTAACCTATTAACTGCCCGGATGATAAATCTGAATGGACCAACATTCCGTAAATTAATCCGCAATGGATATAGACATGTTAGTGATTTATCGAATTACTCAGAAATATCTGAACATATCGATTATGGTTGTTCCGATCACACAGCCTTCTTATTTAATATATGGAAGCCAGCAGTAATACCACCACCCGAAATATTACAAAACAGACCGGACATATATCGCAAATATCTTATAACTGTTGAATTGTGCCAGAATTTATTTGGATAGGTGTACTAAATAATAGAAAAATGAATCATAGACCTTAATATAACCTGGACCCCTATCTCCAGAGCTATAATTTTTTTCGTTATATACCATGTGTTGGTAAATTTCAATTCGACAGATCCGACCCAAGCCATTAACGTGTATCATATACCTGACATATACCGATTATTTTTTCCAAAACATCTTTAAGTAAAGCTATATCCTCTTTGATCCCATTGATATTTTTAGTGATTTTATTACGTAAAGCTACGGATTCCAAGGCTTTATTTCGGGAGAAATGACACTTCGTGTCTGATCGATATCGTGTTTTATCTGCATCCATTTCTCGATAGAATTACATTAATCGCCACCCATTCAATTTTTGGTATAGCTACACTAATTCACGGATAATTAATTTTGATTTGAAAAAAGAATCTCCATTGTATATATCAGACGAAATTAGTCTATATAAAACATCTCAATCATATCAACTGACATATACTAACCATGGCAAAAATCGCTTCATTATTTGTAAGTTGCTACAAATTGACTCCTCAAACTAGTTTACCCCAGCTTAGTAGTTATACCGAAGAGTTGGCTAATAAACTTTCAGATGGTAAGACAAAAGAGCAGGCCCGAAAAACCAGAGATCAGGCTAAAAGACGCTTCCAAGAGTTGGGATTGAGTAAGGAGCAAGCTGATACTCTTATTCCTATTCGAGCCCCTGGGAGACATGTTGATGAAAGAGATCCCATTAAAATTATCGCCCAAGATATTATAAAAAATAATCTCTCACCTGAAGAAATAAATGAAATAGCATACGACTTGGCTTCTTCTGCTCCTACTACTGTTGCTGGAAATTCTCGTCTTAATTTATTACGGAAAAAATTGCGTAGCTTAGGAGCTGATTATCTCATTACTGAGGCAACGAAAGTACCCTTTATTACTGAAGAAGCAAACCAGATTCAAGCAAGAAAACGTATACTTCGCAGAATTAATGGTTACGATTGTCCTGAGTTCTTTTACCTGGAAAAGGTTCAGGAAAGACTTAACGAATGTAATATTACCAAGCCTCCTTCAATGCAAAATCTAATAGACGTAATGATAATGCTATGTATGCAATCGGCAGATGTGAAAAATCTTCGTATCAATCGATACAAACCAAGTCGTGAGTCATGGTATAATCCTGACTATTCTTGGTACTGTATTGGTTATGCAAAAAATAAAGGTGAAGTAGAAGAACCCCGACCATTTCTCTCAATGGAAAAAAATCCAATACGAGCAAGAGAATTACTTATCTGGATTCAGAGATCAATACCGGACAAATTTCCCTTCTTGCTAAAGGATAAGGATGGAAATACTAATGTTGTACCACTTAATCAATTCTTAAGTCAGCATAAAATTACCTCATTTATATTAAGAAAAATAGGAGCTGATCATGCTTCCAGAGTACATGGAGGTAAGAATGATACTGGCCGTCAACATTTATGACAATTGGCATGTAGGCATAAAATAGGTCATGCTTCATCAGTTGAACATTATGGTGTAATGAATGACAGACCAATTATTCCAACACCTAAGTCAGCCCCCCCTATTATTAAACAAGAATATGAAATTGAGGATATCTACAACTTATATGGGGATATCTAGATTAGCTGGAAATAGCTAGTATAACTAATTACTATCGCATTTATTAATATAAGTTTCAATTTTTTTTTATACAATGTAATATACAATGTCCAGCTTCTTCATCAATACAACAATGATTTTTACAGCAACCTCGTTTATTTAGTATATGTTTTTTACAATAACTTCCTAAATCAGGGTCATGAAATAATTTATTACATTCTCGACATTTATCAAAATAATCTAAAAATTTACTTTTATTAAGTGTTTTTACTAATTTTTTTACATAACGAAATTCGCTTGTTTTTTCATAATCTCTAGGTATATTACCATCTGAGGAATCAGGGATTTGAGGCTTTGTCTTATCAAGGTACTCCACTGAAAAATTAATTCTGGCATCTTTCATTGCTTAAAATCAAAAATTTGATCCATATTGTATTTGTGAAAACTTGAGAATTCTATATAATAATAATAAAATTAATTGTGCAAAAACCAAAACCTTGTGAGATTTCACTCATATGATAACTAATTACGCTTCATTACTTTTACCACATCCACAGTAAAATCTTCTTCATCATTAGACGATTCAGACTCGCATTATTCTGGCTATAGAAGAATTTTTATTTGCTGTGATGTATATACATCTGTGATAATTTTCCTTGTTTTACTTCTGATTCTAGACATGGACACTGATCGATGTTAGCTAATTTTTTGACGAAAATCTCATGCAATTGTTGAGGAGAGACATTTGGAAATAATGGTAGTCCCTCTCCAGTAAACCAAAATTTCTTTACCCCACTATCGATGAATTTCTGTATTAACACACTTGGAACATCTTCTAAGGGGCCGTGAAATTTCTCAAACTTCCGAAGGTACACTCTCGCATTTTTATCGGCTTCTTCCGCTATTTCTCGATTAGTATAACCAACAATACCGATTTTTTCCTGAATTGTTGCTATATCGTCTTCTAAGCATAAAAGCAAATCAAATAATCTAATTGGTTTATCTGAAGAGGCTCTATCCCTTTTAAGTTCTGCTTCTAAAATGGGATTGATATCTATACCAAGTTTCTCCTGTATGGGTATTAAATCCCCCACCAATTCTAACAACAATTCATATGAATCAGCAAGTTTTTTCGCTTTCTTGCTCTCCGACACTGTCGTTTGATTTATATTACTGTTAATACCAAGTTTTTTCTGAATAGCTGTTATATCCTTTTTCTTATATAAAAACACCTTGTATAATATTTCACTTGGATCAGTTTTATTATTAGTATTACTCGTCATGATTGTTATAATAAAATAATATATTTCTAAATTACAAGAAAAATAGTCAAGCCTAAAACGAAAAAAGTTAATTGCAATCTTGATCCGGATTTTGATGGACCTATCATTTACATTCTAAAATAATAGTATAAAACTATTTAGTCGCATATAAAAATAATTTTAATGTTATCATAATAAGTGTTTCTTATCTGAAAATGCGTCTGTATGTATTGTTGTACGATTAAGCTTTTTTTGACGTCATCCAGGAGATATTTTCTAGAATTTCCGGTGGTATTAAATGTATTCATATTCATAATTTATAATAAATATTGTATATTTTTTTTTCTTGCAAGATATAATTTCCGTTCAAGATGCCATCAAAAAAATCTGACAAAGATGATTCGGCGAAGTCTTCCAAGAAAAAAAAAGTTCCATCCCGCTTAGCTAAAGAAGATATCACTGCCATAGTATTTGCCGAGCAACTCAAAGCCGGGATAAAAAAAGTTAATGCCCATTACCATATAGGTTCTACAACTATCAAAAAAATATGGGCATCATCCAATCCTTATGAACATGCCAACTCGATAGGGGAACCCAACTTGCCTGAATGGTATAATAAGAATGTTAAATTCAAGGAGTCTGAAACATCTCCCAATGCCTCTCAAGAAATAGCCTTACCTGAGGAAACGAAGCTTCTCGTTAAAGGACCCAATATAGTTAAGCAAGATACCAGTGAAAAACGAAAAAAGAAAGAGGCTGAAATGGAGCGGATTGCAAAACGGATAATTAGATCAGAATTAGGTAGGATAATCCAAGCTGAAGACTGAATAAATTCCAGGGTTCTTCTCCATATTACAAATAATAATGCTTTGTAGCAAAGTATAATAATTATTTATGATTTGATTTCTAGATTTCCGATATATACTACTTCGAAATGCCACAACTTAACATTTTTAATTTGCCGGAATTATTAGAATTGATTCTACATTTTTTAGCAATTGACAAATCCCTATATACCGCTTTGTTTGTTAACCGCTTTTGGTATAGTGTTAGTGATTTATCGAATTACTCAGAAATATCTGAACATATCGATTATGGTTGTTCCGATCACACAGCCTTCTTATTTAATATATGGAAGCCAGCAGTAATACCACCACCCGAAATATTACAAAACAGACCGGACATATATCGCAAATATCTTATAACTGTTGAATTGTGCCAGAATTTATTTGGATAGGTGTACTAAATAATAGAAAAATGAATCATAGACCTTAATATAACCTGGACCCCTATCTCCAGAGCTATAATTTTTTTCGTTATATACCATGTGTTGGTAAATTTCAATTCGACAGATCCGACCCAAGCCATTAACGTGTATCATATACCTGACATATACCGATTATTTTTTCCAAAACATCTTTAAGTAAAGCTATATCCTCTTTGATCCCATTGATATTTTTAGTGATTTTATTACGTAAAGCTACGGATTCCAAGGCTTTATTTCAGGAGAAATGTCACTTCGTGTCTGATCGATATCGTGTTTTATCTGCATCCATTTCTCGATAGAATTACATTAATCGCCACCCATTCAATTTTTGGGTATATATACTGACCTGGGATAATTAATTTCGATTTGAAAAAATATATTCCATAGTTATAGTCCGCGCAAATATCCCAATCTACAATGTCAAAAGTTGCAACAAATTTCGTAAATCAGTATAACTTAACTCCTCAGATGAGTATAGCCGAACTTAGCAATTATGCTGAAGAATTGGTTAAACATTTGAAAGATGCGAAGGCCCGTGATCATGCACGAAATCGGATCCAGAAATTAGGATTTAGTAAAGATCAAACGTATGCTTTAATTCCTGTCCAAACTTCTGGAAGACGCGTTACAGGTAGGGAATCAGTTAAAAAACTTGCTTTGTATATTAAGGAGAATGAAGGTAATCTTGAAGCCAAAGAAATAAATGAATTGGCTCGTAATTTAGCAAAAACGGGCCCTACAGAAATAGCCCAATCTTCACTTCTTAAATTGCTTCGAAAAGAATTACGCCAACTCAATGCCAATTACATTACATTAGAAGCAATATATGACCCAGAGATTAGTCGTGCATCAAATAAAGAACAAGAGAGAAGACAAGAGCTTCGTGAAGGTGAAGGATACGATTGTCCTGAATTCTTTACTCTAGAAAAAGTACAGGGACGACTTCAAAAATGTGACACAGCTAATCCTCCTACAATACAAAATTTAATCGATATAATGGTAATGCTTTGTATGAGGCCAGCAGATGTGAGAAATCTTCATATAGACCAGTATAATTCAAATAATGCAGAATGGTATGATCCTAAATATTCTTGGTACTGCACTGGCTATGCCAAAAATAAAAATGATGAGCCTAGGCCACTTGTATCAATGGAGAAAGACCCACTATGGGCTAGAGAATTACTTATTTGGATCCAAAAATCAATTCCCCAAAAATTCACATTTCTAATAAAAGATAAAGATGGTGATGTGAATGTCCATCCGATTAATAACTTTTTAATCCCCTATGGCATTAGTTCATCGCTTTTAAGAAAAATAGGTTCTGATCATGCTATTATAATCCACGAAGGTAAGACTCGCTCTAAATGTAACTGTCTTTGTAAATTAGCATTAAGGCACAAAATAAATCGAGAAGCATCAGATCATTATGGTATAATGAATAACAGACCAAATACTCCAGCACCTAAACAAGAAAATAGTGAAGTTGAGGATATCATCGATTTGTATGGAGAAATTTCTGATGATGAAGACTAACCATGCTTCTTCACTTTTACCATATCCACAGTAAAATCTTTATCATCATTAGATGATTCAGAGTCAGGCCCAGACCCAGATGAGGACTCAGATGTGGTATCATTAGCGGAGCAAGTACCAGGGGTGCTAAAAATTAGCTTTTTTCTAGCTTTGCACTTTCTTTTAGCCTTACATGGGATACACCGAGAAATATCTGGGTTTGCTAGCCAATTTTTTGACGAAAATTTCATGCAATTGTTTAAGAGTGACATTTGGAAACAATGGTAGTCCCTCACTAGTAAACCAAAATTTCTTTACTCCCCTATCAACGAACTTCTTTATTAGGACACCTGAATAATCTTCTAAGGGGCTGTGGAATTTCTCAAACCTTTGGAGGTACACTCTCGCATTTTATCAGCTTCTTCTGCTATTTCTTGATTAGTATAACTGACAATACCAAGTTCTTCCTGAATTGAGTTTATATCCTCTTCCAAGCATAAAAGTAAATTAAATAATTTCGAAAGTGATAAATCGGAAGAGCCCCTATTGTTTTGATTTGCCATATTATTATATTCCACTGCCAGAATGGGGTTGCCACCAATGTTGAGATTTTTCTGTATTGGTATTAAATCTCCCACCAAATGTAATAACAACTTATATGAATCAGCAAGTGTTTTCCCATCGGGCCTGTGTTCTATTTGCTTTAATGTATTAATATTAATACCAAGTTTTTCTTGAATTGCTATTATATCCTTCTTCTTATATAAAAGCACTTCATATAAAGGAGCAAATGTTTCGCTTTGATCGGATTTATTATTAGTATTACTTATCATATTTGTTATAATAAAATAATATATTAATTGCAGAAAAGCTAAATTACAATCACATGTGCTGATCACTTTAACATATAATTAATTTTGTTGTCCATGTTTTGCCACATGATTATTCCAAATATATCAAATTTCTCAATAAAAAAGGTTTAAGTCATTTATCAACTTCCTATTATATCATATTTTTATATTATTAAAGTATATACATGGATGATCACACTAAAAAACATTGCCTTTAATCTTATAATAAGTGTATTAATGCTTTGTGCTTTATTATGTATATCTATATTATATAGGATTTTCACATCGTTTATATATTTTTTTTCAAAAAAAAAAAAGACTAACGAAATTAAAATTTATGATATCACTCTGTGATGTCACGAATTAATTACTCTGTGATGTCACTCACGAATTAATTAACTGTGTAATGTCATGAATTAATTAAAAAATTAACTTAATACACAGACAGACTCAATAAGTCAGCCCGCAGTAATCAATTGTTTAAAGTACTCAATAGTATAAATTATGCGGCTGACTTATCGAGTCTGTCTGTGTATTAATATTAAAAAAAATCAAATTTATGATATTACCCTGTAATGTATCAATTTTAAAAAAATCAAACTTATTTTAATTAATAATATATAAAAGCATTAATATTATCAAAATATGTATAGAAAAAAGTTAGAAAATCGAAAAAAGAACTTATATTTATTTAATACAAAATATTATATCATAATTATTATTGAAAATCGTTAAAAATAAATATTATGAAAATATATACATCATAAATTTGCAACACAAAAAAAAATATTTATCTACATAATAAAATGCCAGGTCAAATTACACAACCATCTTATTAAATGAAATTGTGTTCAAAATTTTAAAATAACTATCGTAAATGTGGTTTCAAGGAATTAAAATAAGAACGAATTGATTAAATAGCCATACACCAATATATTATCCTATACATATACAAATTACAAGAGTTTATTATCATTAGCACATATATTTTTTAAAAGGGATATTGCTATTTTATCTATTTACTATTGTCGCAATTATTTTTTTTTTATCAGCATCATATAATAGTGAGTGATGGGATTTTTTTTTATTTATATTTGATTTCCTACGACTAAATTATACACATGCATGACATAAATAAAATCATACTATTATTTTGTAAATTAAGGTTACAGCCAAATGTGTTCCAACAGTAGATAATAATATGTATTATGAAGAATGAAACTTCTTTTTTAAAGCAATATTAATGTATAAAAGTACTGAACTAAAATTGCATTCCACATAAAGCATTAAACTATTTTGAGAATCGCTTTTTGAACAAAGAAAAAATCCAATTCAATAGGATCAGAAAGAATGTTTCTAGGTATTTGGATATTGGGGAGTAAATCACAGTACAAGCAGTCTAACTGAATGTTGATAATACATGTACCTTGCTGTATATTCAATGCATTACCAAACTTGTCTTGCGTGCTGAACTCGAACTAATAGTTAATCAATTAGAGATTTTAATATATATTGACAGGAAGGAGAATTGATGCATGTAACATTACCATAGATTTAGCCAGGATGGTTCCATTTGGTAACCTACCACTTGAGATGCAAAAATGCCATGCCTGTCAAGAACCAATCATTAGAATGATATCCTAATAACAAGATCCTACCGTATTGTAAATGATATATAACTTACTCTCATGCATGAGGGAATTTGGCCTTCAGGAACTGGATCAATTTTAACCACAATTACATCATGAACACGATCTCTGTATAGCCAATAAGCCTGTACTTTATCCATAACATGTTTTACTTTCTTGAAATATGCAACTTCAATGACAAGGTTAGGCCATGGCTTGTCCTGAAACAAAATGCAAATGTGAAATTTACAGTTTATCAAAACAAATGTAAGGAATGAATGATACATGCATTTCCATTGCTCCCATTAGGTGGAATTGTTGTTATTTTTTCCGGTCTAAATGAAGCATCAGCTTCTTTTCCAGAACCGTCGGCACAAGTTTCTTTAAATACTCAACAAGGTTAGTTTACATTATGTATTAGTAATCGAAGGTTAATGAAATCCATGCTTACGAGCTGATCCAAGGACATAAACTTCGGCATCAGTAAAAGTGATGGCGTTGCATTGGTATAACAATACTCTAGTAATTGAACCAACACAAATTTCATGTCATGTTGATGGAAATTCAATGATCATGACTGTGCCATTGGACCACTCCCAAAGCCCATGAATATTAAAAAAGTCACCACGGCATTCGTATTCTTCTAAAGTCACACCTTCAATGAGCACATATGGGGGCCTTGATATATAATTGAAAAAATTAGTTTTCTTTAATAGGAAAAAGACGGGAATCACTTACTCAACATGAGTCCATTTAGCCTTTGGATGGAGGAGCCCTTGATCCCACCAAAGTTTTTGGAATTTTTTCAGTTCATCCACGGATTTGGAATAATCATCAGGCACCCAGTGACAAGAGTTCGAAACAGCATCATCACTATAAATAATATTTCTGGAGATTTAGAAAATTATGAAGAGATATACATACCAATTGCATATAAATCTATTCATAGACTTGCCTTTGGGTTATGGTAGTAGAGCTTTTTTCACTTGTCAAGGATCTTCTACTAATTTTACTAACATACGAATCTGATTCTGTATCATTATAAAGAGCTGACATTTTTGTTATATATATTGTTGACACAAATTGATAAAATTTTTAAAATTGAAAAAATCAAAATCATGCAATTAACTACCAGGGATTTTGCTATATCGGGTTCGTGTGACTAAACATGTTCTAGCCAATAAGCCTTATTATTATGAAACTTTTAAAAAAAATATCTAAGAAACGTCACAATCACTATTACCATTACCTTTTTTTAATGAGTGTTATATATTTTTTTGTCATGATTAATGAATATATATATTTATATACATATAATAATATAGAATATCAATTTTAAAATCAGTAGACCGATATCACTAGTTGCTAGAAAAAAAAATGAATATGTCTCAATACTTTGATATAATACATCATTATAGATAAGATTTGTCTCACAGATCTAGAAATAACAGACGTAAAACTCAAGGTAAATTTACCACAAATCCTATGCAGTATATGCAAAACACCCTTCTTCGAATTACAATTAGATCTGGTAAAATTAAATTTGAGGTAGAAGGTACTGGAACATCCTTTTCA
>CAUDNR010001112.1:108271-119107 GCA_958430865.1 Entrophospora sp. SA101
AAATAAAAATTTCTTGTGTTCATATGTGCACAAATTTTTTTTTGCAGATCATAAGATCGACGAATTTCCAACACTGCCTACGACTGATAATAACATTAATAATTATTATTATAGAAAATAGTCAAAACGAAAATCGAAAATAATCATATGTATTTATAATAAAAAAAATTGTTTTTTACATATTTCAAATATAAAAATATAAAACGAAAATAATCACAAAAAAAAAAAATGTTTTTACATATCCAATATAAATATAATAATAATAAAGTTATACGAAAAAAACATAAACAAAAAAAAATTTTTACATATCAATATAAATATATAATAATAAAAAGTTATATGAAAAAAATATCAATCGATTCAATATAATAATATTACACAAAAATGCCAGGTCTACTTACAACTATCTTACTAATTTAAAACTGTGTTCAGAACTTCACAACCAAATTTAAAATAACTACAGGAAATGCAATCTCAAGAAATGAAGATGGAGGAGATGTGATTAAATATCTATACACAATATATCACCCATTAGATGAATCAATTAAAAGATATGTTCCAGATATTAACAATAGCAAATTTTATATGAATGATGAGAACATTTTAAGTGCAAATAAAAATATTTTTTTATTAACATATATATTTAAATTATTGTTATTGTTAGTATTAATTAATATTAAATATACATCAATATATTCATAGGTGACTATTACTAATGCATATAAATTAAGTGATTTAATAAAGCCAACAGTTTGCCATGGTAGGTTTATCTGTGAGCATGGTGGGATTTTCTACTATTGAACCAAAAATTAACACCAAAGGAACTAGTGTTGAAATTGCAATGATAGAGAATGTTGGACAAGATAAAAATAGCAAACAAATAAATAAACAATTTAAAATTGTTATTTTCCATCCATTTGAATCAAGATTATCAAGCATTACCAAAAGTTGCAAGAATGTATCTAGATTGTTTATATCTGGTCATTTATCTGTGATTAACAGAAATATGATTGTGGAACTTAATAACATTAACTTCAATCAACATCTTCATCTTCTCATCAGCCACAAAGAAAAAACTTGGCTAAAGAATTTTTTCTTCAAGAAGAAAATCAACAACAAATACAATTACCTAATCAAAATAATCATCAAAATCAATTACCTAATAACCAACCTACTCAACAACAACTTCAATTGACTAATCAAACAAACAATCAACCTTCACTTCAACAACAACCTCAACAATTCCAGCAGGAACCTGAATTTCAACAATCTAAACCTCAACAGAAATCACAACAACAATTTCAACAAGAACTTGAACTCCAACAAAGTACTGAACTTCCCAGTCAACCAACTAATCAATCTGTTAAACAACAAGTACAATCGTCAAATGCAAAAAAAAAAAATCAAACTTTCTGACTTAGCATCAAATGAAATAATTAATGTAAATAAAAAAAGTTCAAGATCTAAAGAAAAACAAAAAGAATGATACATTACACATAATTTTATTCTATAACAAGGTGCATGTGTAATGTACCTTAATAATAATATGGTTGGAAAAGGAATTTGTAATGGAACTTTTGGTGTAATTGCAGATATAGATCATACTCAAGATTTAGTCAGAATTGTTTTTTGTATAAATGGCGGAATTATAGATTTAAAAATATCAAAATATACTTCAAAATTTTATCTAAATGGTTCATTTGCTTCCAGGACATAATTTCCCTTACAAAATGCTTTTGCCCTCACAAAACACAAAGTATAAGCCTTTAATCAATTTCAATTACACTAGATTCTGAAATATTTTCCCCAGGTCAAGCATATGTTGCACTAAGCAGATGTACTTCTTGGGAAAACCTTCAAATTATTTCATTTGATAAAAATGCAATTATAACAGATCAATCAATCATCCAAGAATACAATTGCCTAAAAGAAAAATATCAATTCCTTTACCATTATAGACAATATTAATAATGTAATATTAGTATATTAAAACAATTATTTATTATTTATTAAATTTTAAAATCTTGCCAAATTTTTTAACTAGAAAATAAAATCCCGGTGACCGGCATACTCTAGTTTTTGTATAAAAAAATCGCGTGTAACATGACAGTTTTGGGGTTAACATAGTAAACTCATGCAACTTTGAGGCTCGGTCTCTCTATGGTAACGTAACATATCAACAAAATGAAATCGTAAATTTGTAGAGAAAGGTCTTGGCTTCAAAACTATGGTTTGTTTTTTTGGTGTCATTTCCATTTTTGGAGTACTAAAGGATATACAAGACCAATAAAAAGTTGCGGGACTAGGTGTCCTGCACTGTACAATTTACACACAGATAGATACCTATGACATCGTAAGCTCAATTTATAGTATAAACAAATTTATTTAAATAAGGAATAATAATAATGAATAATATTGATATATCAGATGTTATTTTATAAATAATATGAAATCTTGTTAGTGGTTCGTTTGTTTGGACTTGCATATCGTTGTGGTTATGGTTGCGATCAGGACTGGAAATAGTACTTTAAAAATCCGGATTTTCCTTTAAAAATTTTTAACTTCCGGAAAATTTTTAGCATTCAGGAGGAACTTCCGTTTTTTTCAGACCCTATTTCCAGCCCTGATTGCGATGTTATATTGGGATTTATTGGTAAAGTTTTAAGTTTTTCTTCAATTTCTGATTTCCAAATTTCCAATTTTTTAATTTTTTCTGCATGAAAGTCTTTTTCAATTTGTAATTTCCAAACTTCCAATTCTTTAACTTTTGCTGCATCATCTATGCCACCCTTCTCCACTTCCGACGCGAATTTATCTGCTTCCTTTTTGAGTTCATCTTCGGTTTCCTTTTTGAAGCGTCTGAATTTCCAGCATCCGTTATGTACAATACCCCATGGACTGAGTGAACCGGCACCTAAGAATTTTTTGAAATAATTGAGTAAATTACGTAACGAATGATTTAACTCAAAAAACAAAAAAAAAGTCAAACTTACCAAACAAAAGGATATAAAAGGTTGCAATAATACTATAATAGCCAGAAATAGTTCCTAATACGGTTACCAACTATAATCAGAATGATTACTATTACTATTACTATTTGCGTGTGACGAATTTTTCCAAAAAACGAATCTTTAAATTACTTACAGAATTGATCCTATTATACATTGTTATCATTGTAAAATTGTGCATACAAATGTGTTAGCAAGGACATAATAATAATATTCCAATAAAAAAATGCGGTTTTTACCTTTGTTCTTGTTCCACTACCACATTGAAGTCCTGTACACCAACTTTTACAAGTGCAAATGATGCCGCGTAGCTATTATTGATAGTCTCTGTGGTTATTAGTCCGTATCACAAATAAAATCAGGATTAAAAATACACGTATGATGATAAAATATGCAATCAAGCTTTTTTTAATAAACATTCTTACGTATTTCTGATTCAAGGTACTTTACTTCATTGTATTTTGGTGTTCGGAAACCAATTAAAGTTGATTTTGACTCGGGTAGAGTTTTTCTGATTCTTCTAGAGTATGTAAGTAGTTCACTCTATTGATTTTAAATCATATTGTCAATTTGCAAATTTATCCCCCTTTTTAAAACAATGATTAATCCCAAATACATACTACTCCACTTGGTATAACGTAGAGATTCATAGAGTCAAATGATTCAGCAAATGGAGTCATTCTACTTTGATCAAAATCATCAGCCCACGGATCAAATTCTATTTATTTATTGCCATATTATTATCAAAGCAGCAAAAAATAATCAATGTCTGCAATCAGCTTTATAAAAAAACTTACCTGAATCAAATACCTGTATCATCACGGTACGATTAAAATCTTCGGGTAGCGCTCCTATGTCAAGAAGAAAAAACAAAGGATTTCCTAGATCATTTGCACGGCTCAAATTTAAGTCTTTTGGTGCAAATTTTCCACGAAAAGGACGACCGTGAGTAAGATTACTATATTCTGATACTACTGGTTGTGTTACATATTTTTGGCAATCTCCTTCATTATCGTTCACTTTTGAAGATTTCGAGTCAGTTATTGTGAAATAATTAACAATAAAACAATTATTATAAAAATAAAAATAAAATTTTACTTACATCTATCATAAAGGAATTTACATCCGATGCCAAACTCAGTCTCAAAACTTAAATAGATAACTGCATTCATTCGTAGTTTTGATATTAGAAAAAATATCATTTGGTTTGATTGTGGTGAATTATTTTTTAACTCAAACTATCTTTACCTGGTGCGGGTAGGCTATCACGATCATCAAGACTTCCTTTCGAATATGTGATAGCTATAGTAGGCTGTTCATCATCCAGCTTCATCACCAACACCACAAAAAAAATAATTAATATTACAATTGACACAACAATAGCAGAACGTCGAATATATAAAATCGACTTTGGCTCAACTGTCATTGGTTTTTTGAATAAGTGGACGAGCATTTTAATAAGAAGGGATGTAAATTAATGAAAATCAAATTAGCCAAAAAGTTTTTATATAACAATAATTAATATATAAATCGTAAATAATGAATTAAATGGATTGCTTGAAAAAAAGTAAGGTCTTTCTTAAAAAAGAAGGCGGACGGAAAAATTCCAATATCATCATTTCAATGATTAAATAGTGATGGGAGGGCGTTTGACTGTTATAAGACGATATAATAAACCGTTATTATATGTGCTATCATGTTGTACAACAAATTCAATAAACCCAAAAACATCTACTTCAATGATTTTGTTTGTGTAAATAAAAAAAACCAGATTGTACAAGATAGTTGTTTCCCAAAGGCAGTCAATGAACATGATTCACAAAGAAATTTCGTACTTGTATTGATGCATATCTCAACAATTATAAGTAAATTTAGGTTTGTTTTTACCTCATAGTTGCATAAACCCAAAAACATCTACCACAATGATTTTTGTTTATGTGCAAATAAAAAAAACCGGGTTGTACAAGATAGTTGTAGTCAATGAACATGATTCACAAAGAAATTTCGTATTCGTATTGATGCATATCTCAACAATTATAAGTAAATTTAGGTTTGTTTTTACCTTATAGTACTGATGGATGCGTCCAGATGCTCATGATAAATTATGTAAATTTAATGAAAATCAAATTAGCCAAAAGTTTTTATATAACAATAATTAATATATAAATCGTAAATAATGAATTAAATGGATTGCTTGACGAAAAGAAGGCGGACGGAAAAATTCCAATATCATCATTTCAATGATTAATAGTGATGGGAGGACGTTTGACTGTTATAAGACGATATAATAAACCGTTATTATATGTGTTATCATGTTGTACAACAAATTCCATAAACCCAAAAACATCTACCACAATGATTTTTGTTTATGTGTAAATAAAAAAAACCAGGTTGTACAAGATAGTTGTAGTCAATGAACATGATTCACAAAGAAATTTCGTATTCGTATTGATGCATATCTCAACAATTATAAGTAAATTTAGGTTTGTTTTTACCTTATAGTACTGATGGATGCGTCCAGATACTCATGATAAATTATTTTGACAATTGACTAATCGGATAGCAGGGCTGGAATAATGTTGGTTTCCAAAACTAGAGAGTTTCGCAACTGTGCGAAATTCAAAAGGTTTCACCATAAGTCGAAACTTTTGACTTTTGATTTAGTTTTGACATATAACTTTAAATTTTAGTTTTGACTTTCGCTTCTTCAAAATAGTTTTGGCGACCAACACTAGCTGGAAATAATACTTAAAATATTTAACTACTGGGAAAAAAGGTCGCTGGGAATTTATAATATTTGTAAAATATAAATTACCAATTTTGCAATTTGTCGTCCCGGACAAAATTAATATTAAAACAGAGATGATTATTATTATCATTTAATTTTACAAATATAATTATTGCCGTGCATTACGGAAAACTTACAAATAAATTGCTAATAATAAAAAAAAAATAATTTCCTTTTCTGTTTTTTATTTATTTAATGCATGCATTTACAATATTATAACAAAAATGAAATATAACGTTCGCGGATTGTTTTATTTTTCAATGCCCGAATCTCTATGCCCAACGAAGGAACATTCTCCTGAACATCTGCAATAATCTCTTCTTGAAGATATGAAAATATACCATTAGATTAATAAATGTTAATAAATGATTGTAATATCACACTAACATTGTTCATTAGTAACATTATTGTCCTTTTTAGTTTTTCTGGCATTTTTTAAATGGTTTTTTTGTTTTTTTAATGGAAGATCCCTGATGTGAATTTCAAATTTTTAATAATATATTAATATAAATTATAAATATAAATTCTTGCATTTTAATCGCCGAGATAACCTGCATACCATTCACATCTTAAAAAAAAAATTCCAAAAATATAACAATGCTAATAATAACAACTATTCCGTGATTAAGAAAGCCGAAGTCTTTTGTAACACCACAATATGATGTTGTACTTGTGTATCTCAATAATTATAAGGTTTCCTTTATTGATATTTCTTCTTCTGTGTTTATTGGGAAGATGTATATAGTAGATCTACTATAACATCTTCCCAATAAGCGCAGGATGCAACACAAAGAAGAAATATCAATAAAGGAAACCTTATATTTAAATTTTTTGTAATCAATGAATAATCATACTATATGATTGAATTTAATTGATTGAATATAAGGTTAGATGTTGTACTAATGAATATTTTTATATTCAATCAATTAAATTCAATCATTTAGTATGATTATTCATTGATTACAAAAAATTTAAATTTACATTCCATCAAAATTATCAATCAAAAAACAATCTTTTCGAATAAAAGTTGGATAAGGTTTGTTTTTTTTAAAATCTCCAGTTTGACTAAATAATCTCTCGCATGGGGTGGAACGTTGTAGGTGCACACAAATATTTAGTAATTTTGATAAACCGGAAATCTATTTTTATTTATGTTTCCACTACAAGAATGGGTCATCTTTTCATATCCAACTTGACTTTTTGGAACCATTTACTTTACTTTTCTTCATAATAGTCATTCCCAAAAACAGTAATGGACATAATCCACAAAAAAATCTCATATACAGTGCATTACGAAAAAAATTGTGGTGACAAAAATTGCATATCTCAAGAATTATACATCATTAAATAAATTTAGTTTGTTTGAATAAATAAAAATTAAAACATTAATGTAAAACAAATTCACATCCAATTATCAGATACATAATAATTATGCAAAAAATTTACGTATAGAATTAATGCTTTTACAACTTCTAGAGCTTTATCAATTAAAAATAATTACTTTATCGTGATAATTTCTCTAATGCCTACATAACAATATGTTTCAATCTGATTCTCTGATATAATTTTATTACATATTTTTTTTTTAGGGCAATGTATCTATTAAAATCGCTAACTAGCAGACCCCTAAAAATAACAAATAATAAATCAAGCCATGTGCGTAATCAATAATTTTATTTCAAAAGAGACCCCAATAGATTCGTACAAAGCTAAATAAATGCTAGCTTTCTTTTTTACGTGTAAATTGAATGGAACAACCAAACGGAATAAGCACCGTGCTAAAAAATATGAATCGCACTTGTTGATTGGTCATGTATCTTAATTGTTTTCCAGTATGATACTGATTTTCAATAAACGGGTTCCTTATTTTATTATTGAAAAGCGGGGTTACACAAATTTGTAAGGATACGTGTAGTGATGGGAATTTTTAACCCTACACTTATTAACTCCGAGTTATTGATAGTTAATAACCACTTATTAACTGTTGCACTCTGAGCAAGAGTCATTAATCCAAAAGATCCATTTTCAATCAATCCCGATGTATAGAATTAAGTGTGCAGAATGTGCTGTGCTAACCAAATTCAGATTTGGTAAAAAATAATTATCAAATTTGGTTAGCATGTACACTCTGCACACTGTATTTTATGCACACTCATTACTTAAACTAAATTAATTATTTAACTTGTTCGTCAAATTAATATTTGGTTAAACGATTCAAATAATTTTTGCTACTGTATATACCAATAAGAGATCTGTACGTTTGTCTTTTTAACGCTTAATAAGTAATCATCAATAGAGTTATTAAGTACTTAATAACTCGGCCATTTTTCAAAATAATTTTTACGCCTGTCACTAGATACGGAACAATTTCGAAACTTTCCAATTGTCTATATATGTTATGTTGTGTACCAGAATCTAAAAATAAAAAAAACCAAAATAATAGGAAAATAAAAATAAAATTTTATATAAAAGGATACCTTTCTTTCTTTTTAAAAAAAAATAATTCAATAATTTAAATTCATACTAATCATAATAAAAATACCACCTTAGAATTTTACAATTTAATTTATAAAAATAACATACAAACATGCATTTAATTTCAAAATCTTTTTTTGGTTATGCTTTATTTTTCATTATCGCTATTCTAAGTGCTGCAGTTTCTTCTACCAATATATGCACTAGAAGTTTATTATTAAAGCGTAATGAAGACAAAGTCTGTTCGTGTTCCGTAGCAAGTGCCGAATTCGATAATGAACTCAGTGGCTTAATCACCGGCTCACAAAATGAACATGGATCAATAAAATTCACTGGCAAATTCTTTGGCGGGCTTCCCTCATCCGAACGCCACTCAATTGAAATAATCGATGGGTGTGGAAATTTAATAAAGGATGTCACTGATGAATTTAATATTAAAGATAATGGTGACGGAAGCTCAGAATTTTTCGTTTCAGTCATTAACGACCTTAGTTTAGATTGTGGTGATAATGCAATCTTCTTCCGCCCAACTTCCTCCAACTGTACTTGTGCTGGAAATAATAAAAGAGAAGAACCAAATCCAAAGTTTAAAATGGGTGCTACTACAGCTGACATCAAAAAATACTAATTATAATAATAATAATACATGAGTTTTTAATGTATGTATTTTTTATATTTTGATTTTTTAAAAAAAGTGAAACAATTTGCAAAATATATTAATCAAATGATATTTCTTATAATCACAACTTTTTAAATTATAAAGTTCGTTATACAGAGCAAATTTATATCTTAAAAATATTTTATTTTATAATTATTATTTATTATTAATATATTAACATAATTTAAATAAAAATACAATTTTGATTGTTAATTTAAATAAAAATACAATTTTTGATTGTTAATTTAAATAAAAATACAATTTTTGATTGTTAATTTAAATAACAAACCTTCTTTTAAAATATTTGCACGCAATATACACACGCAATATATATACTCGCTCTCGTTTGTTAAATATACAACTACCCGGAAAAAAGTATTTGGACGCCATTTTTTACTAATTGCTCAAAAGTTTACATAATCCATGATTCAACAGAGTTTTGAACCTTTTTACTAAGCTCAAAGTTTCACAAAAATCACTAATTTAAAATTTTCACCCTAAATTCATTAATAATGCAAACTCGACGAGACTTTATATTCAAATTGACTTTAAAAACATGTTTACTTGATGCACCAGACCCGGTTTGGTTAATAAATTTTGAACTGTGTGAGGTATATATATATGGGAGTTGGACTAGGAAAATTTTTTTCTAAAAATAGATTTGATATGATTTTACTATCTCTTAAACGGTCAGAGTATTCTTTAATGGTAACGCGAAATGATTTTTGATCACGATCTTGCATTCTTATTGGCCAATTTAACGATCTGTAAAGTAAAAATAGTCAATCGACCAACTTTTAAGGATGATTTTACGAGAACAACAAGGACAACAACCGAATTTTTATTCACAGATCATTTTCGTATTAGGAAGTGATACCTTCAGAAAAAGTTTTTATAACAATAGCCGACAAGCCGTTATAAGGTATTAGTATAATAATAATAATAATAATAATAATAATAATAATAATTAAAATGTGCAAATTTGGGTGCACAGATTTCGTTTAATGTTACACGCCCAAAAGAACTGTTCGAATTTCATTACACTGTTAGGCTTAGTAGCTAAATATGATTCTCAATTTTCTTGAATTCCTTTGGCTGATATTCCATATATCTATTTTTTCCTTTAACTCTTGTATACCGGTCATTTTAGCATTTAAAACCAACTGAGTGTTGGCTATATATTTTCTTTTTCTTCTGAATCTTTTATATATCCTTAAAATCTGGCAATGTTTTTTAAACTCTTGATTTTTTCCTTGCCTTCTTAAGTTAAATTCTTTGCCGTGGAGAATTAGTATAGGCAGTGGCCACCATTATCATATTTATCTCAACTGGCAAGTTATTTTGTTGATAAAATTGCTTTCTTGCCAAATGTTACTTAATTCAAACTGGTTGGTGTTCTTTCTTTTTTAACCTTTTCCCAAAGTTTTTCTAATGCCTTTCTTGGCAACTTTTTAATCATATTGTTTCATATTTAATTTGACCTTCTCATACTTCTCAGTTTTTTAAACTTCCATGATAATCATCAAAATCTTTGATAATTAGTATTATTATATTTTGGTTAGATTTCCAACCATCTTAATTCTTGCTGAGTGTCAATATTAGCAATATTAGTTAAATTTCCTTAGGAAAATCACTCTTGCCTTGATTTTTCCCTATCTCTTCAATAGTAAAATAATTTCCATTGGTAAACCATTCTGCATGTATCACTGAAATCTAGCTAACATTTTGGAAGGTTTAAGTTTATGCTTTTCAAACTTCTTATTTAATTCATCAATGGCTTTATTTTTCTTTTAGAAATAGTTCTTTATGTTATTCATAATAAATATTTTTATAATTGCTTTGTGATGCTTGTAACCTGTGGCAAATAACACCCCAAATTATTTTTTTTATACCCTTTCCAAGTCTCA
>CAUDNR010001112.1:139722-200019 GCA_958430865.1 Entrophospora sp. SA101
TATCTGTCTTAAATTTTCAGGATAAATCTTCCTTTATTCTTTGTTAAGTGCTTTTTTTTAATGCAAATTTGTAATGTATGAGCTGCGCAAGAAGTTCAATTAATCTTTTAATAATCTAGAGCCTAAAACCATATTACTGCCATTATCAGTAGTGATAGCAGTGACTTTTCTCTATAAACCCATTCTAATATTTCCTCCTCTTTATAATTAAGCTTGTGTGGATGTGGAACATAGAATAAGTTTAAAAGCGTCTCAATTGGTTCAAAGCTTTCAGAGAGCCATGAACAGGTTATACCCATATACCCTTTTTTTTGATGTGAAGCAGTCCAAAAATTTGCAGTCAAAGAAGCAAATTGACAAGTACTAAAAGGCTTGTTTCGATTTCATTAAATGAAACGTTATATAAAGCGCTATTGATTCCTTAATTAGATTTGTGTTTGGGATTTTGAATTGGGGATTCAGAGAGTAAATAAAATTTTGAAAGTTGGAACTTTTCAAGATGTAAAAAAGGCATGGAGTCTTTTATTAAGAACTCGATTAAATTTTTTAGGACGAAGTTGAATTATTTCCTGTTCGCATTCATAAACTTATTAATATTAAAGAGAGAGCGCGTTATAATATTATATTTTTAAATTATAAATATTCTCCCTGAACGAATATAAATAGCCAACATAGTTGGATGCTGATCGTCCTAATTTGTTAGTATATAGTATATTATGTGAAATTGAAACTCGTGAGAAAAATCAAAAGTTTTAGGGCGGGGTGTTTGGATATGAAATTCTGATTGGCTAAATTTCATTTTCACGCTCAACTTTTTTGTATATAATGAATTACCATAATAAATTAATTGTGTGGTGGAAATAACATATTCACAATGATCTTTTTAAAAAAAAATTTTTTTCATAATAAATAATAATAAATAATTAATTCAACTAATAACTTAACAATTAAAATATATGGTATGTGCTCTGTTGAACTTCAAGAGCTTTATTGAATTCAGGTGTAACAGTGCAAGTTACTATCTCTTTGCAATTCCAGTGTCTAAATAATTCAATTTATATATACACTTCTTTTGATAAAGATATCACTCCTTCAAAAAATAAAGGACACAAGTTTTTAATGATTGATGTTCTGATTGTAATCCACCCAATTTACAAACAAATTCACAAACTTATGCCACAGTCCTTGCTTGATGTCTTACCTAAAAAAAACAAAACAGAATATATATATATTTAATTCAAAATAAAAGTAATGTTTAAATGTGACAATTATATACTTCATGATCTTCATTAATTCTTTTGGCAACTTGGTTAAGAACTCTACCAACAACAGCAAAATTCATGTCTCTCAATTAGGCAAAAGGCCTATTGCCTGAATTAAGTGCAATTTTCTCCTTTTCTGCTTAAGGTTGAGCAGGTGTTTGAGAGAGATGGCTTTGCTGGATTTTGTGGTTTGATTTCACCAAAGAAGAATCAACTTCTACATGTGATACTCAAATACCAAAAACTTCACCTATCAATCCTTCACAAGTTAATTGTATACAAAGTGGTGTTATCAAATCAACAGAATGATCAATGATGATAAGAGAATCCACATTTTGAGAGACTGGCATAATTCAAAAACTTTCCATCCAAAATAAAGCTCTTGAATGGATTATCTAATTCCAATGATAATAAATCACCTCCAAAGGGTATCAAAAGTCTAAATGATATTTGCTGATAGTTATATGTAAAAGAAAATTAGTCAAGGAATTTTATAAAATTTTTGCAAAGTAAGGGTTAAAGAAGAAAAAAAAATAGATATATATCAAGACCTGTTGAAACTATAGTTGTTTTCCATAATTGTTTTTAGTGGAAAAGTGATTATGGCAATGGTCAATATGAATGAACATAAAATAACTATACAATATGCCATTTGATTTAAAGAGTTCAAATAACTACGGATAATTTTGGCAACCATGAAAAGCTAATTATGGCATTACAGATACGGCAATGATCATTTATTAAGAAGGAAATTATGTAGAACAGCTATAGTTGAAACAATAGGATTATATGAAAAAATTATTTTAACTTTATATAATTCATTAAATCATTATTGGTTTGCTCCTTCTTTTCTAGCTTACTTTTGCATCAGCTTTAGATCCATGTTTTAAAGGACTGAAATTTTTTAGTAATGAACAACGTAACGAAATCTTAAATTTGTTAAAAGATCAATATAATCTATTAAAACAACAAAAAAAAGAACAGCAACAAATTAATGGTCCTATTCAATCAAGGAGTGTAAGGTCACCCTATGAAGATGTTTTCGATGATTTCTTTGGAAACCTGCAACAATTTGAGCAGGAACAAGGCAAATTTGAAAAATATTTTAACTTTCCAACAGCATCAAGAACTGTTGGCCCCTTTCTATGGTGGAATGAACAAAAAAACGAATTGCCTATTATGTTGAAACTAGCAAGAAATATCTTTGCACAAGTGCAGCATCAGTTCTTTCGGAATGTTTATTTCCTGATGTTGGAAATCATATTCTTAAAATGAAATCTACGAGAAATTAATGTATACAATCAATCTGTTTAATATTTAATATTTGTATTTTTCTTATATGGTTTAAATTATCAATAAATGTCAGTCCAAAATTTAAAAAAAACCTTAGCTGAACTTAAATTTTTCTAATTTAAGTAATCATATGTCTTTATTGGAAAGATTTTCTGTGCCATGGGATAAATTTTAAGCCGATCATCGCTTTTTAGAGAAGATCATTCCGGAAATTTTACAATTTACATATTCAAAACTTTTCTAATAAAATGAAATGGCTTAGGTCTTTTAAAGTCATGTCATAATCATTGACCATTATAAGATGTTCTGCACTATATAAATAGAATTTTTATTATCTTTGCTACACAACATAACATGATGAATTATATCATGAATACAAACGCTACCTATTACTATTTAAATTAGATATCTGAGAAAATTGATAAGCAAATATTGTATAAAGACACCATTAAAAATTTCAATAAAGATTATTTGGAATTTATTATTATCATCAAGAACATTCATATGTGTATCTAATTGCAAGAGCATTTTTAGCTTAATAAAATTTGGAGTAGTGAGTTACTGTGATAAAATCAAATTTTTCCATATTTTTATTATCACTTTCTGCCTGGTCTTAGTAACACTGCATTTGAAAAAAAAATTTTTTAAAAAAAATGAATGAACAAAACGGAACAAAATATTCAAATTATGATCAACTTAACAATAAATTATTACTTATTAATGATCCTAATAATGAACGAGTGATATTAAATGTTGGTGGACTTAAAGTAAGTATTATAAAATAATCAATAAACTTTTATTATTATATATGCGCACACATTCATAATACACATGCTGTATATATTTATAGTATGAAACTTATAGGTCAACGTTAAAAAAATACCCAGACACATTGCTTGGGATGTTATTTCAAGATAAAAATAAACAATTTCTTGAAGCAATGAATGGAAATGAATATTTTATTGATCGTAATGGATATGCATTTCGATACATTCTTGAATATTATCGTAATGGTGAAATATATTGGCCTAATGAAAATTCTGATGAAAGTAGCCATAGTTTTACGACAGTTTCAAGACGAGAATTGAGAGCAGAATTGGATTTTTTCCAAATACCAGTTGACATTTCAATTAATGCACCTTTGAATCAGTTTGTTTCTAATGAAACGTTATCAGATAAATTAGATGGATTTATTACAGCATTGAAAAGTAGTATATTTGAGGCAGAATTCAATTTTCGTAAATCAGTCAATATACAATTTCATAATAATATTGGTGGAGATATTAGTAATGTGATGTATATTGTTAGTCCTAGAATTGAAAAAATTGTAAATAGATTGAGGCCTTATGAAAGTTGTGGCTATAGTATATTGAGGTTATTTGGCGAAAAAATCAAGACTCACATTTATATGACTATACCTTGTATTAAATGTAATGTAACAAAAAAATCTAGTCCTGACAGTTTTATTATTGATTTAATACTTGAAGAAGAATTTGATGTTAAAGTTATTGAAGATAATTCTAAGCATCTAAGATCTTTAGATATTATGTGAAATATTTATTTTATGTAAAATATAGAACATTTTCTAATTGTTGTGATTATTATAAATAAACAAATAAATAAAAGTTTAATGTATTTTTAATTATGGTAAAGATGGTTAAGAAAAGGAAAACTAATTAAACAGTGATAATTCATTGAAAGCAACAGAATTTTTCAACCTTTTCGTGCTATATGTTATGTCACTAATGATATATCTTTTGACCTCCAAGCTTTGGGACTGCTTATTTCTTAACTGCATGTGTTGGAAATAGTTTTCATGTATATGATGTATGTTAAAGTTTTATCTATATTCATAATTTGTTTTTTCACTATTGATTATTATTAACCATTTGCAGCAAACAAGGAACAATGAAAATTTGGAATATTCATAAAAAACACATGTTTTTAATATATAGTTGTTTTTTTTTTTTCAAAAAAAAATTATTTTCTTTCTATGTTACCTTGATTAATTCCTAAAACTTTGCTTGGTTTATTCATTTTGTTTCATTTGAAACATCAATCACATATCTAATTCAATCGCCAGTTGCTGTTGGTTGCTAATGGAATAATAAAATCATATAATAATCAATAATATTTAAAAAATCTGAAAATAGGTTGGGAAATAATAATTTAACTCATTAAGAAATTCATCAGAAATATTCTGTGAATTATGTAGTTTTTTTAATGCCACAATCATATCTTTACTATACCTTCCATTATTATAATTTACACTTTCATAACCATTTAACCAAGTAGCTTTAGATATAGTTGAGTTGCAAAACCACCTTCACCTATCTTTTCAATATTTGTTAAATTATTATAAAGAATCTATTGAAGATGATTGCTATAATGATACTTGGTTGCTTCAAGTTGTGTGCTTTTAATCAACTCATCTAATATTTCATTGCCACTAGTCCATCCTTCAGTTAATAATTTTGGATCGCATGATTGACACCATGCCCAATTAGTATTATATCTATTGCAGGTTGAACATTTCCCATATTCTTGATATCTTTTATCAGAATATTCATCACCATCATTTTTGCCAGTAGAAGTTTCACCATGATGTTTATTTTTATCCAAAGTGTTTTCCATCTTTTAAAATTATTGTAATTTTTTGTTAACTCGTCAAAAAAAAAATTTTTTTCTAAAGAAATTTTTTTTAGCCACAAATATGTATCACTCACTAGTGCTAGTATATACTTTGGAAAATTTTTTGTAGAACACTACTTCTTGTTATCAACATAATTCAGTAATTGTGTAAACAATAATAAAAAAAAAGCCCAACAAGAATAATCAAACAACAAGTATTGTTAGTAGAGAAGATGCATTAATCGGGTAAATATTGTTAGAGAGAGAGCTATCCTAGTTAATTTATATATTTAGCATGGCTTAACTAAAACTTTGACTTATATTTCTTGGTACATATCACCAACACCAGAAACCACTATTATTGCTGCTCTATTGCTACCACTAGGATTAATATTAATATTCCTGGATTAAAGGATTCAGAAGATTGTACACTTATCTTGACGGAAGGAAGATCATCGAAAGAATTTGCATCAGAAGATATAAAAATTCTAGGTGATGGAGAATGGGGCTTGTATCCAATATGTGGAAAGTTTATGAATGTCAGAAACGCATCTCCAAGTCAAATATCACAAAATGAGCAACCAAAAAGACATTTGGATTGAATGATAACATGTCATTAAATAATTTACGATACGGAAGCACTTTTAATGATGACTGACCAAGCAATTATCAGAAAGTTTTATGGTTATCACAATCACCAGTTTATTATTTATTTTATTTTATGAATATGATTATGCATAAAAGAATTGTCTTTGTGAAAACAAAAAAGCCAGTTTTCTTTAAATTTTTCATAATGCCTGTAGTTAAGGTAAAATTAATATAATAATAACAATACGGTGCAGATCATCTATAATAATAACAATCGGTCAACTTCAAAATACTAAAAAACAAAAAAAAATTTAACCGATAAGTTTTATTGCTCATGACTCAAGCTTCAAAACTTATCGGCTTAAACTGAAAATTAGCTGAGCCTTAGCTAGGGCTTCTATTCGAATAAAACGAATAATTCGAATAAGAAATTTGATTCGAACAAGGAAAATAATTCGGATAAAGAGATTAATTTTGAATAAAGCAAATAATTCGAAAAAATTAATTCGGATAAAACAAATAATTAAGGCCCAGTTTAAATGCAAGCTCGCCGGAAAGATTGATATTTATTAAAAGAAACATGAATCTTGTTTCAGTCTTTCCTTGTTAGTTTCATTTTTAATTTCAATTTTTATAATAATAAAATCAATATTAAACCTTGTTGTATATATAGTTTGAATATTTAAGTAATTGAACAACCCATGATTCCAAATAATCTAATAAATGAATGAACAATCCCAAGATTCTGACAATGAATAAAACAAATAAAACAAATAATTTGAATAAAGCGAATTAAATTTTTAATTTGAATAAACTTTTAAATTTGAATTAAAGGTCAACTGTATTACGAATAGTTCGAATAAGAATTTGTATTATGAACAGAAACCATACTGCTTTCTTGTCCAGTAAACATTCAGTATAACAAAGGAATTTCACAAATACTGAGTGCTTATTGGTTGGGCAGGAAAACTGATCTACATTTGGGATTTGGCAAATTCAATTTGTACATTTGGGCCATATTACCAAATAATTTTAGCACAATTGCTTAACTCTTGTTGGACTAGATTTTGAAACAGCATCAACAGCAAAACTTAGTTATTTATCTTTCTTCTTCATCTCATCAATTAAAGGTTAAACCTTCTTTTGTATTGTGACAATTAAAACATTCTTTTTTAGTCATGGTTATTTTTCTTACTTTTAAACTATATCTTAAAGTAGTTTACAAAAAAAAAAAAAATCAGTGTTCAATCATGAAAGAGAATTCTTTAAGTTATGGTTGCAATGGAACATTAGTATTGGTTTCAAAATTTCACCAGGATAAAAATAGGCAATAAGTTTGTTAGATTTTTTTTGCCCTATGCTTTCAAAATCATGTATTTTTCCACAAAAATCATTCGCAAATTTGCACAGCATCATGAAAATATACAATTTTATTGGTGAATTAGGTGCATGTTATCCTTTTTTTAGAGATTGATTGGTGATTTGTGGATGATTTTTGTGGAAAATACATGATTATAGGGCATTCTGTCTTTTGTACATTCTCATCCTGCTTTCTTTTTCTAACATTTATTATTTTTCTTTCTTCTTGGTAAATTTCATAAGTAATCCCTTCTTTTTTTAGACAGGCTTCTAGTACCTGAGCATCATTTATTTTGAGCAATTTTTCACCTTGTTCTTTCTTCAAAATACTTCTAATTATGCTATAATCTTTGGGTGCCTAATATAAATTAATTTCATATTAACTATTTTTGTCTAGACAAATATCATGATCACATTATATTGGTAATACAGTTGGATGTTAGACAAACATATTGATCCCTGAAATCTGTTACAGTATGCTCCATATGATGGGGAAACAAAATTGAAATAATGATAATCCATTTTCCACACCTTTCTCAACCACATCTCATCATCATCACAACCCTCTTCATTAAAAAAAAATACACAAACTTTTGATCTTTTGTATACAATGATAGTAATGACAATAAAGAACATGTTGCTTGATCAACATATAAGTCAATATGGGAAAAATTATAAAGCAACAAAAACAAATTGAGCTTGCTAAATTATCAGGAAATCATAAGAGTAAAAATATTTCATTTCACCCTTTTGAGATTTAAATGATCAATTGCTGATCAATCAAGAGTCACAAGATCCAGAATTTATGTAGGGCCAATGGGATTACAACAAAATTGATAATTATGATTAATTAGATCTTCCAAGCAAATAGCAAAAGTATTTATTTACTGACAAATTTGATAATTCCAATACAACAATTAAATCCTATACAACATTTGAAGTTATAAAATGGAAGGAGAATGCTGAAACGGTATTGATAACTGATACAATTAATGGAGGATCCAATCATCTAAATCTGAAGATGGTGGATTTTATAAGGAGCTCAATCAGAAACATTAGCAAATGCTGAAAATTTCTAATGAGAAATTAAATTATTAGCTAATACATAAATGTATATATATTGTACATTATATTATAAATACAAAATAATATTATATATTTATATGATAATTAATAATTAGTAAGAATAATAAATTTAAAAATTTTCTAAAAAAAAAAAAAAGAAAAAAAAATTAGTTTAATTATCAAAAAATTTACAAAAAGAAAAAAACTAACAACCTTTTCCATAAAAAAACCTTGTGCCACTACCAGCTACATCGCTCCATAAATTACATTTGTTATGTAAAACTTTATCAAGTGCTTTTGGTCCACAAAAAAATACACCGACATCAGTTTCAGGATATTTTGTTCTCATATTTGAAAGTATCTTATCCCAATTTGGCCTGCCAAAATGAGTTGGTGATTTGAGACCGGTGATGGTGTCCTTAAGAGTTCCATCATCATTAGTATATATATTGCCAATTTCTGATTTACGTAATTGGCCAGTCAGGTATGTATGTATTTCTATAAATTGATCAATATCTTGTTCTTCTATTGCCATTAATAGTGATTGGAACCATTCAAACGCCTAGTGAATGAGTAGATTTGCAAGTTTGAGAGTTTGTGAATAGACGGACAGATGGAGAGGACAGAGTGAATATCAGTTATTTATTTTCTCATTATAAATTAAAAAATAATTTATATATATTATTATGTTACATACTGCATAGTCACGACTAACCCAGAAAAAATAAACTTTACGAAGCCGTGTAGATTTTGTTGGGTAAGTGACACGATACCTAAATGTAATATCAGTTTATTGATTAATTGATAGTGATAGAAAAACTTTATTTCAAAATTTAAAAAATAATTTCATACCAAATACTTTTCAAAATGCTAGCAAAAGGTGTAACACCAATACCAGCACCAACAAGAACAGCAACCTCAAATTTAAATACGTCTTCAGAAGCACTGCCAAAAGGTCCATCAACCATAATTCTGGGCAACACTTTTTGTAATCCTGGGTTATCCAATGAAATATCAACACCATCATAAATACTTTTTAAACGATCCTTGTTTTTTTCACGTAGTTTTGCTTCTTCTTTATAATCACAACCAAGTTTAGTTAACAATTTTCCAGTAAAGTCTCCCAAGACTCTAACATGTATTGAAATATAATCTTCTTCGGGTGCTGATGTTAATGTAAATGGATGCCATTCCCATAATGAAATTTCTGGACAACATATAAAGACATATTGGCCTGCTTTAGATACAATGCCATCTTTTCTCATTTGAATTTCAACAACTTTCGATGGATGCATTATAACTTTTGAAATAAAAGTTTTCCGTCTGGAACGTATTTCACGTAATATACGTTCACCGATGTAAACCAGACCAGATGCAATCCAATACTTCCAAAAACTTGCTATATCATCACAAAATGGTGGTCTGTCAGGTTTGATCATACAAAAAGCACCATGAAAAGCCCAAACTCCAAAAAAAGGTATGAACAAATGATGAAAATACCAAAATGTATTAAAGTTTCGATTTCTAGCTTTTTTACTTGAAGTGACTACCATTATCAATAAACATATAAGCATCACATAACCGGTTGCTCCAGGTCCCGTAGCAAAATTTAGTATGAGAAAATCGACTACACCACCTTGACTTACAACAATTGCCAATCGATAAAAATTTACCCAATGTGCAACTGTGTGTACAATGGTGAAGAAGACAATTGAATATCCAATCAGTTTATGAAATTGGATATTCTTATCAAATGGAATCACATTGTTTAATGGTGTTGCTCGAACTAATGAAATTAAATTTCTACAAACTGGAAATAAAATGAATGCCGCGTCCACATGAAGAACCAGTGCTGATGATTTTGCTATTGTAAATGTTATTCCAAACTGACCTCTAGCCTCTGTTAAATTACCATCTAAATAATAACGAATGAATGCCATTGAAAATACCAATCCATGAATCATGAACCAAACTGCCGCAAATATTTTTCTATTACCTTTATTAATTATTTATTTATTGTGTTGAAGTTATTGAATTAGATGAATTCGCCTTTTGGGTTGATAATAATAATAATAATAATAATAATAGCAATGTAATAAATTCAAACCTTCGTTTATCATCCAAGCTTGAAATATCTCAAATGCTGTAACAGGTTTCTTGGCAGCAAAATTACTTTCATTACCACTAATTTTATTAAATGTAGATTTTGAATTTGAGTTTGGCTGCATAAGAGTTTGTAAATGTTTGACAGAATCACCTCTGTCGAGTGGTTTTTTGATTGAGGTTTCTTTGATTAAATTTGGAGATTTTTTTGTGAATTGAATGGAAGCTTCTTCAAAACCAGCATCATTATTATTGTATTTACCAGTTGAATAATTGTTTACCACGCCATTATTATTGTATTTACCAGTTGAATAATTGTCTATCACATCATTATTATTGTATTCACCAGTTGAATAATTGTCTATCACATCATGGTTATTATTAATATAGATATCATCATCGTCATTATATTGTTGGTATCTAGCATTAGCAGCAGTATTTGAATAATTTTGATTATATTGATTATATTGATTATATTGATTATAATTCATTATGGTTTTTGTTACAATTTATTATTTATTATTTATTTATTGTTATGAAAATTTATAATTATAATCATTGGAAGAAACAAGATTACTAAAGAATTCGTAAAAAAAAAAAACTTTTTGGGACGAAAAATGTGTATTTATAACCTTTTGTTTATACATCGTGAATTTGAAACATAACATCTTCAGGAGTGATCCGCATTAAAAATGAAAAAAAGAGACCTTTCAGGCATTATAAATCACTAAATTAGGACAATATTACTGATAATCATTGACGCATGAAAGCACAATTCAAAAATTCAAATGTTTACATATATGATAATGTCACAAAACTGATTAGTATTAGTGCGGCACCATTCTGTTCATTTTGTAATTATTAAATATTTATTATTTCGTCGCCAAGAAACTTTGCACGTTTATCAATGAAATCCACAAGCTCCCTTATTAAAAACCATTAAAACCTCTCCTTATGTAATACACATAAAGGATAGGGTTATAGTGCCCCTCAAAAAATGACAGCGCTTGAGAGAATCGCGCCTAGTTTTTTTTTTTTAGTGGTCGCGGCTATCCGCCCAGGGTTTGGGTGGGAACAAACTTGTCAAGTAATAGTAATGAATCCTTAACATCGAAAGCAAATTTCAAGAGACCATTCTTTCGATTCCTAGATGATCATGTAACACTACAGTAGGACATACCCTAATTTCCACATCATCATTACCATTAATGATAAATGGATTCCTAATAACTATTCATTCACAAGCGGGTTCATAAAATTTCGTCGAACCATTTTACGAATTTACCATGACGTGACACACCCAACATTCCATTAGCATTAATAATTCTAGCATTAATATTAACCCTTTTTTGGGAATTTGATCGTCTAATTTAAAATAAGAATGAATGTGCTAATACATATTTATTTTTAAATGCTGTATATGTATATATATATATAATTATTATTATATCGAGTTTTAATTAATATCTATGAAGTAATTTTAATAGTTCCTTGCAAACAAGTTAAAACTGTCCCTGCCGGATCAATCACTATATTCATAAAAAAAAATTTTTTTTTATTATTTCCCAATTGTTATAATAATCAATCAATCATTTATTTAAAGCAAGTAATTTAGTTGGTTTACCTTTTACACGAGTAAAAATTGAGGGCATACTACTAAGTTTGTTGTCATTTGGTATAGCTTGAGTGATTGTAAAATCGAAGTCACCAGCTGCTATTGGACAAGTTAAAGTGGGTGTGTATTTGACGACGTTACTACAAAAATCTTCTGTTTTTTCTAAAACAGTAACTCCAAATACGGTTGCTACAATATTAACAGTTGTTCCATCACTAATTCCGACTGTGCTTTTTCCAGCTAAATTCATAGTGAGATCTTGTCCAATCTTAATCGGATCTGGAGAATATGAAAAATCAGCAATAGTTATTGGTGTGTTTTCTTGACATAGTTCAAATCCATTATTAATCGCTCTTTTTTCAACCGATATTGATGATGCTGGTATTACACTGGCCGTAGTAAGTTGAGTTATTAATACTAATAATATGGTAAAGATTATGAATTGTTTCATTTTAAAAATTAAAAAATTATTTTCGAAGGCCAAGTTTTTACTTAAAGGGAATTTATTTTTTAAAAAACTCACAGTGGGTGGGCAAGTGAACGAACATATTTTATTTATATAAAATTCATTTTGCTGTGAAATTGGCGTATCCTTGTTTGGGTTGTAAACAATTGGATTGGTTGTCGAGACATTATTTTTAACCACATTTCTATAATAATAATATCGGAGCTTACAATCAATTATTACTATTGTAGTAATTGATAATAACTATAATAGTTATTATTATCATTATAATAATTAAATTGGTAATAATGGTAAAAACCATTATTGAGCACTAACCTTACAAAAAGAAAAAAACAATTTTTAATATATGGAAGACATACTTTTGATATTAATATGGAATACAAAGACACATTTACGAAATACGGAATATTTTTGGGGCCGTGTTTTCTGTACAGTAATAGTAATAGTGAAAAGTGCATTTTTCGGATTAGTATGTATCAGTATTAGTATTCAGTACATAATTTTTTATAGGAATTGAAGCAAAATCATAACGTGAAACAAGATTCTCTGAAACAAGGATTTTTCATTGGATTAAATCTATTAGATAGTATATAAATCAGATTCGAACCAAATCAAATCATGATTTATTCATTGGATTAATTTATTTATATATATTTTATCAGTAGTGATATTAGCCAGTTAAGAAATTTATCGGCTTAGTCGGCTTAGATGCTTAGTCGGCTTAGATGGCTTACACGGCTTAGCCGGTTTATATGGCTTACACAGCTTAACCGGCTAATGAATTTTTAAACGGCTTAGCCGGTTAAAAAAAATTTCTCTTGACAAAAAAAAAATACATTTGCTCAAAAATCAAAATACAATACATTATAGCAGGATAAAAGTCATAGTTAGAATTATTCGTTCTATTCGAATTCTTCTAATTCTTCATTTATTCGAATAAACTTTCAACGTAATTCGAATACTCAAATTCATAATGAATAAAACAAATCATTCGAATAAACCTTATTCGAACCATTAAAGACGAGATATTATAATAACAATAGTAAATAACAGTGACAACAATTAAAGTAATAATAACGATAGTAATATTATAATAATACCGGCAAGCTTGAAAATTTTTTTCATCAACTGGAATTTGTTTAAGTTCTTAGCCGGCTAATTATCAGTTATATATTTATTCGAAACGAATCGAAAATTAGGTAATTCAAATTTCATTGGTTCGCTCAGAGCCTTAATACTACTTCGACTTGAATACCAAATAGATAAATTTTAAGATTATAGATCCTACTTTTGTGCTTAATACTACAATAGCATGCCTTCCTTTACCTTCCATCCTTGAATAAACCAGTTTTCTTTGTTTTTTAACTAACTTGGTATTTTTGTTATAATAATTTCTTCCTAACCTGGCTTTCTTGTATTTAGAAAGTCTTCTACTTCTTTCTCCATATAGTTTTTGTAATGCAAGCTATTTCGAAGATATTGACAAGTATCGCACAAATCAGTTGTTGGATCAGGTTTTAAATTGTCCGTTTCAGTGATGCCGAAATTATGATGATGTACCGAAAATAGTTACGGTTAACTGAAACCTAATGTCAAATTATTTCCATTTCAAACTACAGGATTTCGTTGTGCATCACTGGTGTGTTCATTCTTATGATCCATCATCCATTGCTTTAAGTTTGGTCATCAAAAATATGCCTTTTCTGGTTTGGTAATCATTTGCTTTTTTGTATTCATTGGAGGCATTATTGTTGTTCTTCACATACATATAACCTTATATATATAAATTTTATTTAAAATACTAGATTCTGGTATACAACGAATTAAAAGAGATTCTTGTGTGCATCTTGTCAAGAAGAACATTTGAGCTTAGAAATTAAATCTACTACTTCAACGTGACATGTCTCGTAAATTGCCACTAATGAATTCCAGTAATCTTAGCAACAACAATAACAATAACAGTAGTAGTATCACCATTAGTATTAGCAGAAGTCCAATCAATCATTATGCGTTATCTCCACCTTCTAATGACTCACCTTAAATGTAAAATATGATTCGAGTAAAATAATTTTATAAAATTTAGTAGATTATTATTATTATTACTCTGCTGTAAATAAATCTATCATTTTATCTTCTCGCATCAACGCTTTTGAATTTGCTAGGTGATCGAATTCTACTAACCAAATAACGCTTTCGAGTAGTACATACAGTTCCGGATGTTGTTTGAGGTTTACAAGTAAAGCTTTCTTGAGTAGTGTTTGCTATTTGTATCATTATTTAAAGCTTGTTAAATGTTATATAAACCTTTTATAAAGTTGAGGGTATGCAAGAACAGCTCATATATTTCTACAACTTTATGAATTAGTATTGTTGTTGTTTAGCAAAATGTGATATTTATTGTTGGAAAAAATGCTTCTATTATGAGCTGGTATTGACATGATACAATGAAGGAGTAAGGCAAAGTTTCTCAAAAATTTTATATTGAACTGACGTAAAAAAATATTTAATGGATGTATTTACCACTGTATACAACTCTTTGCTTAGGATATTTTTGGATACTCTTGAAATGCAGAAAAAAATAAAAGTAAAATATTATAATGCACAAAAAATATACGGAAAATAGGTTTTTAAAAACCTAGTATGTTTTGTAGGTAAGGTTGTGATTCCATATGTATTCCGTATGCATTCCATATTTTATTTTTTATAAGGTTGAGAAGCCCCCATATATGTAATTGTGTTGTGTGTGGTAGATAAATTTAACAAGTATTCTACATAAAAATTTTATTAAAAAAATCAAAGACGAGAGCTTCCTGTATTTTTGTCAAGTAGTTGGAAGATTGGATTATATATTAATACATTTCAGTTATCATTTGTTAATGAAAAAACTGGGTCCTTCTTTTTAGAATTGGGAAGAAATAATATTTTTAAAACGTAGAATATAATCGCCGTAGAAGTCGTCCCTATGCGTTAAAAATGCTGCAGATATAGATCATTGATAAAGGTTTTGGACTTTGTGTTTTGTGTGTTGCAAGCGCAAAGCATTCGGTAAAGGGGAAAATCGTTCCCTGGAAGCAAATGAATCATGCAATATTTACAATTCTATATATATACACAAAAAAATAACATTCATTACAGGTCAATCAAATGATTAAGATGCCTCGGCACTTTTTACCATTGTAAATAATAATTCAATATTTTCTTTTATTCCATCAATATTAAAATGAATGTGTTGGTTCAGACCTATGCTATTAAAAAATCTTTCCATTTAGTAAATTCTTTATTACAAAGCAGATTATATAAAAAATTTCTAAAAAAACTTTCAACGGAAAGTTGTTATCAATAATGACTAGCACCAGACTCGTGATTCCTTAAAAAACAAGCTCGTGTAAAACCTTTAGCTTATTTTGTGTCCATGATGACAATTGTGAGGGCTTTTTACGAAAAATCCTATTTGAAGAATTGATTAATTATCTTAGAAGCATATATTCCATATACTAAGTAAGTTACAGATAAAAAAATCCAGGTTCACAAACTCCACGGAGTTCCTAATTCCACTTTCGCAAAAATCCAAGTTATGATGTATGAATCCAAGAACAACATCTCCATAAACTAATAACCTATATTTCTACTTCTATTCAACCCGTAATAAACGAGTAATTGAATGAATGCTAAATAAAGTAATTCCACGTGACAAATGCCGATAAAAGTTCCTCCAATACCAACAACGTCTCATCGAAAAGGTGGAGATATTTGGATTCCGAGCTACCTATGAATAAGACGACCAGGAATTTGCGTAAATGTTTTTAACAGTCGAGTGACAACTCTTGTAAAAATAGGTAAATACTACCACTCCTTAGCACGAAATTTAAAGCTTATAATAAATCAAATAGGAGACATACCAAAGGATTGAACCTGTCAGTCAAAACTTTAGGTATCAGCAAGAAAATATTGATATTTTCCAAAGTCGTGCAATTGATAACTGTTTTTTATTCACGGCTCATATTTGGTATGAATCGTAGGCACGGACTTGGCCGGGTCTTTTGTAATGAGGTTCCTGTAGATAATCGTTTTATAATATCACGAAAGGCATGAATAAAACCATCAGGTTAATGACACACATCTTATCATTTTCTTGAACGATGAAAATAATAGACGATAGAAAGTTAGAAGTTAGAAAAAACAATGATCACGGAACTTGTTAAAAAGAATTATAAAATGAAAGGTTATTTAGAAAAATTGGTTTTATTTGTGTCTTAAAATATTATTTTGTTCTTTTACTCAAGTGAATCAAAATTGGCAGAGAATGTGTAAAATAATCTAAGCTTCCATTACTTTGTAAGGGTTTTGTTTTAATCAATATTCTTTAGGCTTTCCCTCTTAAAGGAATCAATGTAAAGATATTTTTCAAAAAAACTTCATTGGTAACACAAAAACAAAATTGAAATAAAATTTTCTATATTTATTATAATAAATAAATGAAATAAATAAGCAAATTTTTATAATTTCTTTTTGTGTGATAAATAATATTAATACAGTATATATATTTGTGTATATATATATGTATTGCAACTAGAAATCATAATTATAAAATTATTGATTAAATGTTATGTTATTATTGTTATTATAATTATTGAAATAACAGGAAAAAAACATATAATAATAACAAATTCAATAGTGAAATGTTTATTAAATTCTCTCACCAGAAAGAATCTAAATTATTAAACAATCTCTATCTATTCTGTAACCTTAATAATAATAAAGAAATTTAATTATCATCATCTTCGCGCCTCGCATTTATGCAATTTTTGGACTAACAAAATAAAAATAAATAATAATTAATTAATAGAATAATAATATATAGAGAAAAAAAAGTATATTTGTACACATACAATATGACCACGTTCATGACAATTATAACATGTTTTCTCAAATCTATCATGTCCTTCGGATGTGGGACAACTACTTGACTAATTAAAATTAAAAAAAAAATAATATATATATTCAGATCAAAGAAGGATAAAAACTTTTTTTTTTCAATTAATGAATTAACTTACAATATGTCCAAATTGTCCACAACTATAACATTTTATTTCATCGGATCTACAATCACGCGCAA
This sequence comes from Entrophospora sp. SA101, assembly GCA_958430865.1. Taxonomy (NCBI): domain Eukaryota; kingdom Fungi; phylum Glomeromycota; class Glomeromycetes; order Entrophosporales; family Entrophosporaceae; genus Entrophospora; species Entrophospora sp. SA101. The sequence continues at coordinate 157,221 of CAUDNR010001112.1, forward strand.
AATGATTAGACCCGCCACATTTATAACAAACGACATCGCTATGACCTCCTCCACCACGACCACCTCCACCACGATATCCGCCGCCGCCGCCGCCGCCACCACCACCACCACCACTACCACGATATCCACCACCTCTATATGAACCATATTCATTATCAGGACAATTACGAGCTTTATGCCCCTTTAATTTTTAAATTAAAAAGAAAGAAAATTGAACTTTAATAATTAAATTTTTTTAAAAAAGTGTAGAAAAAAATTAAGAAAACCTACAGATCGGTGGCAATTATAACAACGACCACCACCACCGCCACCACCATAATTATCATTGCCTTCGTTAGGACAATCAGCTCTAATGTGTCCAACTACATTAATTATGAAGAATTAATCATTACATTAGATAATATTATTTACTACTAATTATAATTGATCTAGCATTATAATAATATAGATAAAATTTTTTTTATATAAATCCGTGTTTTTCTCCAAGAATGTTATTAACAGATCTTACCGCCGCCACAATTGTAACATTGTTTCTCCTCGTCATTTTTTGGTCGATCACATTCATTAGATTCATGACCTGGTTGTTTACAATTATAACATAATTTTTCAGTTTCTGGGCAGGATTCTGCAAAATGCCCAACTGAAAAATATTTATAATTTTAAAAAAATTATATTAAACATGTATATTAATTCATCATATTATTGTTATTTGATATATTTTATTATATGTGTGCATATGTAATACGTTTATATAACACTAACCAAGTCCACATCTATAGCAAGCACCGCCTCTTCTGGGATAAGACATTTTTTTTAAAAAAAATTTTGATTACCAAAAAAAAGTATAAGAAAGGGATTAGTAGTAGACAACTTCTTTTTGGATCCTTTTCTTTGTCCAACAACTTTACTACTACTAAACTAAAAAACAAAAGAAACAACAACTATTCAACTTCTACCACTTCTTCCACCTTCAAAAAAAAAATAGAAAGATAGAAGGAAGAAAGTATTATAAAAAAAAATTTTTTTGATGATAAATTGTTTAATTTTTTTGTTAGTAAGCTGAAAATTCGTATGTACCTAGTACAAATTTAGAAATTATCTGCAAGAAATACTAATTTTATTGGATAATTTTTAATACGCCGAATAACGTTGGTAAACGCCCCAGAAACTACGGAACCTTCCGGAATTTGATTTTCCTAAATTAAAAATATAAAGAATATTAATATTGTATATAATTAGATTTTATTCTACACTGAACTTTTCAATGATTGTTCTCCACAGGAAAACAAGTCCGTAAATATCCGTGATCATCTCGGATGTTGTTTTTAATATTATATTGCTTTGGGGGGGGGGGGGTAAAATCAAAATTTTGGGAGGCCACCAAATTGAATGGCTTTTTTGTGGCAAGCAAATTATGTACAGGGGGGAGGCTTCAGGTAAAGAGATGTTGCACCAATAATTTGTAAACCAATAATGCATGATTGAATTATCTGCGCATTAGGTTCTTTCATTGCAACACAGGTGCAACAGATCAAACTTACTATTTCATTCCACAACCATCTATTTGGTTTTAAAAAGACTTGAACTCTTTTTGCCAAACTTTAGTAGTGGTTTTTATTTTATTTTATTTTTCTTACTCTACACAATTCCATCATCTACTGTGCTCTATTAAATTTTAGCTCAAACGAATAATAATAACTGCAACAAAGTTCTCTAAAAATTTTTTTTTTCACAACAATTAAAAAAAATAAATAAATAAAATGACTGAACCTCAAACACGCGAAGATTATGTTTATCTCGCCAAGCTCGCTGAGCAGGCTGAGCGTTACGAAGGTGAGGGTTGGTGAAGCCAGTGAGCCATCCGGGTATCATCTCAGCTTAATTTTTATATTCTTGTGGTTTTTTTTTATTGGGAATTATTTGCTGGCAATTTTATTATTTTTAATACTCTTTTGTTGCATGGTACTTTATGCCTTAAAAAAAATTTTCTTTTTAAATTTTTTTTTTTGATAAAAACCAAAAATGAATTGAGTATAGAAACAATTTAATATTTATCAATTAATAATAATGAATAGTTAAAAAAAAAATTAAGAAATATATATATATATATATATATATATATATATATATGTATATATATATACATATATACATATACACATAGTATTGATTATGGGAAATATATTTATAATAATAATTGTTATTATTATTATTATTATTATTAAGTGGTTAAAATTTTTTTCTCTTTAAAAAAAAAAAAAAGAGAGGGAAATCAAAAAGGCATAATACTCATAAAAAAAATGTAATTTTTATGCCGGTAATTTCCTTAATAAGTATCAGTTTAATGTTAAATTTAATTAATTATCTTATTATATAAATATTATAGAAATGGTTGAAAATATGAAACAAGTCGCTTCTGCTGATCAAGAACTCACTGTTGAAGAACGAAATCTCTTATCCGTTGCGTACAAGAATGTCATCGGTGCACGAAGAGCTTCTTGGCGTATTGTTTCTTCAATTGAACAAAAAGAAGAATCAAAAGGAAATGATACCCAAGTTGGTTTTATTAAGGAGTATAGGGGGAAGATTGAGGTAGAATTGACCAAAATATGTGATGATATTTTAGAAGTACTAGATAAACATCTTATTCCATCCGCCACAAGTGGTGAATCTAAAGTTTTTTACCATAAGATGTTTGTATAATATATTTTTTCATAGATTCATATTCTTTAAAAATAACGATTATTTTATTTATTATTAATTAATTAATCTAATTTTACGTTAATTTAGGAAAGGAGATTATCATCGATATCTTGCTGAATTTGCTACTGGTGACAGACGTTCTCAATCTGCAGATAAATCTTTGGCAGCTTACAAAGCTGCTAGTGAAATAGCAGTCACCGAACTTGCTCCAACTCACCCAATTAGATTAGGCTTGGCTTTGAACTTTTCCGTTTTCTATTACGAAATCCTCAATTCTCCCGATAGAGCTTGTCATCTAGCTAAACAAGCATTCGATGATGCTATTGCTGAATTGGATACTCTTAGCGAAGAAAGCTATAAAGATTCTACATTAATTATGCAATTGTTAAGGGATAACTTGACACTTTGGACTTCAGATTTGCAAGAGAATAGTAAGTTCACGTTTACATACAAATTTATATATACGTTATTCACATGAGATCATTTAACGCTTACGTTGTATTTTTATTTGAAAAAAAAAAAACTATTAGACGAAAAGGCTGATGCAGTCAAGGAGGAGGAAGAAGCAACAACAACAACTACTACCGAGCCAAAAGAGGAGCCTTAATTTCATTTTTTATTAAATCTTCATTTATATATTTTATTTTATATCTTCTTTCAATTTTTTTTTACTTTGATTGTCATCATCATATAAGAAAATTCAAACACATTTGTTATAAAAATTTTATATTATTATTATTTAATATTTATTTATTTATTTATTTTTTTTATTTATGGAAATGGATTTGACTAGAAAATGTTGAATAATAGTAATTATATTATTATTATTATGTGGATCTATTATTGTTTACTATGATGCAAATAAAAAATATAATTAATAGATAATTTGTAGAATGAACATATGTTGAGAAGGAAGAAAAAAATATAGCCCATGTACTCAAAAATACAATGAATTAATTTTGTGAAACGTTAATTTCTTTTGTAACATGATCGTTGCCGACGAGTTGCTAAATCATTGAATTTTTTATTCTTAGGAAAAATTTTTTTAAAAATGTCTGAAATTAATTCTGGACAACTTGTCAGAATGCAAAATGTAGAAAACAGTGCTTTAACAATTTCTGTTTCGGGTGATAATGGTGGAGCTTTAATACCAACTGTAAGCATTCTTTAATGGATTATATATAAACATTTTTAACCATTAATAATGAGAGAGAAATACTTTCTTACACTAAAATTATTAATCAATAATCAGATTAGACGAACTTCTGGTCTTCAAGCACCTATTATGCTGTTGGTTGGGCATCAGGTGTGAGGTTGTTACTAAAAGACTTTTCATGAAAAAAAACAAAAATTTTCTTTCTAATTTGGATGGCATCATATTAATCATATTTTGATCATATAAATTATTCATAGGGAGAAATTTTTACTGTAAGATTTAATCCATCTGGACAGTATGTTGCCTCGGGATCATTTGATAGAACTATATGTATGTTTGAAGCTAAATTATTAAGTTAAACTGATTAAATTAAATGATTAAATGAAAAAAAATTTTTTTTTTTTAAATAGTGTTATGGAATACATATGGTGATTGTTTAAATTATGGTTTATTAAAAGGACATAGTGGTGCGATCATGGAACTACAATGGTCTCGTGATTCTAGGTATTTATTTTTATTTTAATATTGATTGTCTTTAAATCCATCTATCATTCTATTTATATTGTGTACTAATATCCATCATCCATCCATCCATCCATCCATTTATTTATTTATTTATTTATTTATTTATTTATTATTTATTTATTTATATATTTATTTATTTATTTATTTATTTATTTATTTATTTATTTATTTATTTTAGTAAAATTTTTTCATGCTCAACAGATAAAACCGTTGGCGTTTGGGATGTTCCAATGGGTTTAAGAATTAAAAAATTCAAAGGACATTCATTATTTGTTAATAGTGTATCTTCTACACGTAGAGGAAATGAAATTTTGGCTAGTGGAAGTGATGATGGATCAATCAAGGTAATTATTATTATTAAATATACAAATAATTATAAAAATTTTATTTATTTGTTATTATTATATTATCATGTAAAAGATATGGGACCTTCGTCAGAAAGATGCAGCTGAGACATTTATTCAACCATACCAAATTACTTCTACTTGCTTTAGTGAAGTTGGAGATTTAATCTTTGCGGGTAGTTTAGACAATGATATTACTGTAAGTGTTATTTATTATTATTATTATTATTATTGTAAAAGTAATTAAATTAAATGATGAATAAATTATTAGTCCAACTGCTGTAAGACTTTCAAATATGGTTAAAAAAAATAATTTTTTTAACATTTTGACTGAAAATTAATTAATTATAAAGTGAAATAAACACGTGCATGCATATATTTCTTTAGTAAGATTAATAAAAATCTTCGATTATTTAAATAAAGGTATGGGATGTACGCAAAAAAGAAATCTCTTATGTTCTTAAAGGTCATCAAGATACTATAACAGGCTTAAGGTTAAGCAATGATGGCTCATATCTATTGTCTAATGCAATGGACAACACAGGTAATTGATTATATGACTATAAATATTATTTATTTTTTATTGAATTTGTGTATATAATATTTATATTTGTAATCTATCTATTTAGTTAGAATATGGAATGTTCAACCTTTTTGTGCTGGTAATCGTTTATTAAAAATATTTGAAGGTGAGATAATTTTTTGGAATTTCACCTGACCACCCATCCCATCCACTTTTAATGATATTTTTATTTTCATCTACATCATCTTTAATTAATTGCATTCATTTAATTATTAAAGGTGCTCCTCATGGATTCGAGAAGAATCTAATCAGACCAGCATGGTCTTCTGACGATTCACAGATAGCTTCTGGTGGTGGTGATAGAACAGTTGTTATTTGGGATGTATCAAATGGTAGAATCTTATATAAATTGCCTGGACATAAAGGTTCAGTTAACGAGGTTGATTTTCATCCTAAGGAACCCATCAGTAAGTTATTATGATCAATAATTATAATTATTTTTAATTTAATCTGATTATAAATTTAAATTAATTAACTAGTCGTGTCGGGAAGTACTGATAGGCAAATTTATCTTGGAGAATATAATCCAAATATATAAATAGATGGTAATATCAATGTGTTACGTAATTTTAATAGAGCCCTCCTCTATTACTATGTAATAGTGATTATATTTTAATAAATATTAATATATTTTTCATTTAATTTTCCGGAGTTGTCGGATTTTGTTCTTGAACACTTTATTTATAATTTATAAAACTGGAAGAAAAATATTATTAATTCTTCTGGGTTTTCCTCCCACTTTTAAAGTGACAACACGAAAGATTCAAAAGTTAGGAATTCCTTTCTTTAAACACGAAAAAGATATATTACCAGGTTCACTTTAAAAAATCAACGTGGATACACGTCATTGTTGTAAAGAATTATAAACACTTTCTTCACTTTTATTGTAATTCTTTGGTTTTATATATTTTCAAATAAAGGTCAAAACGAAATTATTATAACTATGGGTCGTAAAGAATTCATAGAAGATGTGAAAAAACTTAAGGAACATTTTCGAAGTTTAAATCAAAGAAGTGCATCTTTAGTAAAAGGTAGATACACGATCACCAATTCGTTAATTTAATTTATATTACCTTTGATAATATACCTTTCCTCGGATAAAAAATTAAACATTTCGCGAATTATTTAAATTTGTTTACACATACATGAATATCTTGAATAGATTTTGACTTTCAAGATCCAGAATTAAGTTTTAAATTTGAATACAAACGTGGAAAATCGTTCACGGTACAGATCTTCGTGAACGGTAAGATGGTTCAAAATCACTTGTGAACTTTTTTATTTATATCTTCACCTTCCAAAAAAAAATATAAAAAAATTTCTGGTGCCTCTATCAGAGGCCGTATTGATTGATTAAACCATTGGGTTTTTTTTTAATTGACATTCTAAGACTCGTCAATACAGTCTTATCCTTCCAAATTTAGCGCGTTTGTTTGTGTAGATGGAAGTGAAGAAGATGCAAATTCTGGTAAGAAATACTATCAAAACAAATTAAAATGGCTATTTTCTTTACATATATTTATATTTGCATTATTTGACAATTTTAGCGGCCAAATGTTTATCAAATGTTTGTGTTGATAACAAATCTGTGTGTGAAATTGTAGCGACAATAGTTCCAAAACTATGTGATCATTTCAAGATTGCACTTCCAAGAGATTTGTCAATGAGTTCATTAAAAAAATTCTGTCGACTTCCTAGTATTTCTTCGACAGATTTACGAAAACCTATCCCACAACCATTAACCTTGGTTAATCCTAGAGAAGAATCTTCTGGAAAAGCCTCAAAATCAATAGCTCAGACTCCTTTATTGTTATTGAATAGGGATATGTCAGAAGTTAGACATTTCAAGTAATTTTTAAATGCAATTTTTAACATTAAAGTTAATATCAATAAATATAAATCTATATTTAAATGTTTATCAATTATTTCCTTTAAATTAAGGTACAATGCTGAATTACTTTGTGCTGATGAAATGGGATTTAAAATAGCTGTATCAATGCCAGTCTCACGACTTGGACTTAGTCTAGAAGCTTGTGATGCATGGAATTTAGATCCAGATAGGTAATTAAGATTATTTAAAAAAATTTTTTAATATAATATTAAAATAGAGATTAATTATTTATTATTATCATCATCATCATTATCACTATTATAATATAGATTTATAGTTTGCACAATGCAATTTTCACCTAGTTATATTGATTTACAAGGTGTTATTTCTAATGCCTGTCAGACTAAAGCCTACTTAATTAAGGAAGCTGGCTTAAGTGGTGGTTATAATACAATAAAAGAATCTTTGAAGAAACAATTTCCTGTTAACTTTGCAGTAATGACATCATCTTTGCCAAGGGGAATGCCTAGTCAATCACACCATAAAGACGAGAATTTAGAAAACGATCATTTTATTTTGTCGTGGACTTTAACAGAACTTTTGGGTGATAAATTTTTTGATATGCTGTGTGATCGTATATGGTTTGGAATTGGTTGGTCAGGTGCAGAATATGCTGATCTTATAAGAAAAAGAGAACTGGTCTCTTCCTTTCTTAATGATGAAAAATCAATATATGATGGACAAATAGATGATTGTCTAACTCAGGATGAACAATCACACACTGTGCTTTATTATCTTGAATCAGAAAAGATGGAATCATCTAGTGCTTCTAGGAATCAAAATTTTCTTTTACTATTATTACAATTCCTTCGTCGAAGGATTTTGCTTTCAACGAGATATTGTCTTACTTGCCATTACCCTCACACGGAATCTGTGTCATCAATACGACCTTTTGTTTGCGGCAGTGCGTTGTGTCAACATCAAGCTTTAGTGGGATTAGGAAATCTTTTCGAATACGATTTGATCAATAGTCCTGTTGTTGTTGATTTATTGATATCGTTGTGTCATATAGCAATTTCTTTATCAAATCTTAATCCTTGTCCATCTAAGGCAATTGGGGTCACCATATCATCAAAACACACTGTTCAAAACTCTTTAATAGTAAGTTGGGATGCAAACCAAGGAACCATTGGTATTCCAACCGAAAAGGGATATAGAGTTTCTGGATGGAAAACTTTTGAGGGTGAAGTCTGTGTTAATGATTTGTTGGAGGTTTATCATCCAGAAAATGAACAACCTTTCACTGTTAATCGTTGCAGTCCAACAACAACCGTGCGTGTTCTAGAGGTTGCAACAAATTTTATAATTACCGACTTTCCCATAATTGTACCAAAAACATCTGTTCCTACTAGACATGTTTACTTACCATTCCGGGTATATCGTCGAGAAGAAAAAAATTTTTTAAATTATGACGACACACCAAATTATAAACTTTTAAAACACGTTATCGCTCTATTTCCTTCTGTACGTGTAATGGTAGAGTATGCCAAAAAAAAGACTCTAAAATCCGAACTTGATAAATTAGATCCTTTATTATTTCCTTTGTTATCATGGATAATCTCTTCGAATAGGACACATTTACGTTTATTGGAATCTGAAGATGAAAAGGTTCAATTAAATGATACTAATCCAACAAATGGCAACTGGAAACAATTTGTCATGATAATGAGTTCACCTGAGAAAGAACAGACCTTCCAAAATGAAAAGAAAAAACTAGGAATTGAAAGAGGGGGCCAATGTGAGAACTTTTTTTTAAAAAAAAAAAATAAATAATAGACATTTTATCATCATAATTAATTGATTGATTTTTTTTTTTTAAAAAAAAAACGAAACTTTATAGCTTCAGGTGAATTGTATGCTTTTCATGGTTCACCGATCCAAAATTGGCATTCAATTATTCGGTAATTTTTTATTGGTAATTGATTTGTATGAAATTTTCTGATTTAATTTGCTGAACAATTATTTATTCTAGAACGTCATTAAACACAAAGAAAGTTTCTCATGGTCGAGTTTACGGTGATGGTATTTATCATTCACTTCAAGCTGCAACTTCTACGTCATATACTGGAGCTTCTCACCACAGGTTCGATACTTATAATTGGAAAAACTCCATGTTAAATGTGATAAAGTGTATGGCATTGTGTGAAATTATCAATAGGCCAACAGAGTTTACAAGGTAATAGCTTTTAATAATAATAGTTTATAATTTATGATCTTAATTCAAGATTTCATGGTTGTTATTAAAATATAACATTGTATTGTTGTTTTTGATTGTATGTAGTACACATCCACATTTGGTTGTTAGAGATGAATCATGGGTTACTACAAGATATCTTTTTGTTGAATGTCGCCAAGAACCGATAGAGATTTTAAGTGAAGATCCTAGTCATGATTGGTCAATAAGTTCTAATCAAAATAACCAATCTTATTATAAATTGCAACCATCAATTACGTTAAATCGCAGTCCAAAAAACAATGTTGTCGTATACATAACTTTAGACCCGAAATACACTCCCATATGGCTTAATGGTCAACAACTAAAAATCCCAAAATGTGATTTCTCAATTATTAGCAATGATTTACCTATAAACGGATCACATAATGTTGGAGAATTCTTTTATAATCCAATAGAGCATCAAAAATTGATTTCTGATACTTCTTTAAATTCAACGAACAAAGGATCGATATTTGATGATAATATTGACGAGGAAGATGAATTTAATGAAGATTATACAGAAGATTCCGAGATGAATGAACTAGATGATAGCGATGACCAAAGTAATTCAGATTTTGATGGGTTTGAAGATGATGAACTCGATTTTGGAGATGACGACAATGGCAATGAAGGTGGTAAAAAGAGGAAAAAAGAGGAAGAAGAATATTGTAATACCAAAATTTAGTTTTTTTATTCTTAATGATTGTTTTTTTATAACTTAACTAATTGCTAATTTGTTAATTTATTATTGATTAGCAAATAGTTTTGATCCAACATTATTGCCACTTCCTGGTAAGTAGAGACATTTTTTTCTATAATGTATAAGATATAAGACAAATTTATTATAATAATGCTTTATAAAAAATTGTTTAGAGTGCTCTTCAAAAGCAGCAACGCAAAGAATATGTCGTGAATTAAAATCAATTATACAAAGACAAAATGGCGATTCAAATGATTCAAATGATTATTTGGGATTCTTTATTAATGTTGACTTAATACAATCAGTTTATCAATGGGTTGTGTATATATGTATATTTACAAATTACGATTTTTTTTTGAATTAATGAGACGTTTGACGGTAATTTGAAATACTTGTAGGTTGTACAACTTAAAGATTTCGACCGAAATTTACCATTAGCTCAAGACATGGTTAGAAATAAAATTAACACTATTGATCTTGAGGTTAGATTTGCACCAGATTATCCATTCGTACCACCGTAAGTATTATTATACTTGTATAATAATACATATACACAACTATCTAATGACACCTTCTACATGTAGATATATACGTGTCATAAGACCAAGACTTTTAAGATTTGCCGATGGCGGTGGCGGTCATGTAGGTTTTCTCAATAACGAATGACATAAAAAACATTTATCCATATGATTAGTTTGTTTATTATATATTTTTTTAAAAATAGGTAACTGCTGGAGGATCTATTTGTATGGATCTTTTGACACTTGGTAATCAACACGAAAGTGGCTGGTCATCTGTATACACAATGGAGGCTGTTTTACTACAAGTATTTATTTTCAAGTCCTTGTTATCATTAAACTTTTTTTTCCGGTTAATAAACTAATTCAACTAATAATTAAATATATATATATATAGGTTAAAATGGCATTGAGCTCATTAGAACCAAGACCTGCTAGACTTGATCGTCAGTGGTATACTGAGTATAGTCCTGCTGTAAGTATACTTCACCAGAAAAAAATTGACATGGTTTCTTTATAAGTAGAAAAGAATTTATTATATATATATATATATATATATATATATATTTATATATTTACTTTTTTTAGGAGGCAATTGAGTCATATATCAGGGTAGCCAATCAACACAACTGGTCTGTCCCGCCACATTGGGCAGCGTTATTTGGTCGTTAATAATTGTTCATGCATTGATCATAACATGATTGTTATTTTTTTAATTTTTTTTTTTATTAAAAAAAAAATTGCTTTTATTTTTCAAAAAATCTTATATTGATATTAAACTAGTATCAATATAACTACCTAAATATATATATATATATCTATTTATCTATAAGATTAAATAAAATCTTAAAGTTATCCTCTGTTATGTATGATTATTGTTATTTCTCAAATAAAGAGAAAGTTTTCAAACACTACATATATGGGCATTCAACAGAAAAGAGCCATAATGTAAAAAAAGCAGTTTTGAGTTAATACGACCACTATATACAACCATTCAACCTAGAATATTTTTGGATTAGAGATCATATATACCCACTTTGCATAATAAAACCTTGAGATAAATTGAATAGAAATCTGCCCATACAAACAATCATCTTAAATAAGGTAACCACAAAAAATTTTAGTGACACAAAAAAGTTGAATGTTTAAAGGTGAGACAGCAATTATTATAGGAAAGATCTGTAAACATACTTGTATTGTAATTATTTGTTAACATTGTTATTGAATAATATATAAGAAACAAACTATAACTCCAGAAATAATTTTATTACCAAGAATAAATTTTAATTGTAGCTTTTTAAAAAAGATTGCGGGGCTGCATAGAGTTATGGATAATTATTCCAAAGTTCTTCATTGTGAAAAATCAAATTCTGATTGAATTATGATGCCAACTATACGGTTATGTTTAACATCTATTTTCTAAATGTTGCAATTTTAAAGTTGCAATGACTTGATTACAATACCAAATTTCATTGATTACGGTCAATTGTGATGAAATTAATTACGGTCAATTATGGACATTACTATAGGTGGGCGTCTAAATTTATATTTTAGACGCCCGCAACCACTTTTTTGATTTCTGATTTGGCGTCCGAAAAAATTTGTAATCAAAAACGCATCTTGTAAAACTTTACTTGTCAAAAAGGAAATTATCAACAAGAATGAAAAAATCATATTATTTACATGTTATCTAATTCAATTAAATACAGATTCAGGTATTTTGCCTATGAACTTACATTTACAAACTGCAAATGTCCTGTCAACCCTTGTCTGTCTTAATTACATAAAGCATTAGGAACTACTAACTGAAAACCAGACCAGGTGTAGTTACAATTAAACCGAGCATGTATTTTGCTGCCCCCAATATCTTTCCATGCAATTAAGTTCACAATGGAACTTCGGATAAGAGATGATTTTCCTTCAAGAAGAACAAAATGTGGTTGCAAAGAAATAATTCTTTGTGCACAACAATCAAGAGAGGATTTTTTTTTCGAACCACCATACATAATTATATTCAAATAAAATGTGAATTTTTTAATTTCTATTGATTATATTATTGATAGTATTTTTAAGAAATGACTAAATCAAAAATTTGGACACATTTTGTCAAACCGGGTACTTTATCAGCTTGCTTATGAAAGGAATTGGACTACTTTTTCTTTTGTACATGATAAAAAGAGAAACAAATTGACGCCTGCATGTGTTTTAAATTGAAGCATATTTATTTAATTATGAATTAAAATGTCCAAAAAATGATAAATATGGGTATTACAATTATTGATGATAATGGGAATGCGAGAGACGAAAGTGATAAAAGTGATGACGGTGATGAAACAATTAGAATATAAATGGTGGAGAAAGCGGCGATGGTGATAATAATATTGAAAATTATGAAATTTTGGCATTTTTTCCTAGATGAAACAACACCAGAGCTTCATGAGAAATATTCTGATAATGGTGTTATTGGTCTTGTGACATCCAATTCCTTCAGTTAAATATTCACTTACCATAATGCTTTTTCCATTGCCTTTTTTCATAATGGAAGTTCTCCATCCTTTGTCCAAATCTCCCTTGGACTATTGTTTGCATAAAAAATACTCTTATCATGTATGACTAATGTATGTTCTTTTCTCCTTCATTTAAGACAGGTGGAGTTCTATTCATAGATTCTCTTTCATATGTGGCAATAAAAAATTCATTTTATCTAAAAGGACCTCTCTCCTATATTCAACTGCATCCTCTCCTTCATGACCATCAAATAAACATCTTGATGGAGTTTTTTGATGTTTATAACCCAAAATTCTTATATTATTATTTCAATCTTTAATTCGAATTAAAAAAATTTATTCGAATTAAAAATTTTATTCGTTTTATTCATTTTATTCGTTTTATCCGTTTTATGCATTTTGTTCGTTTTATCCGTTTTATTCAAATTACTAGTTTATTTATTTATAAAATATAGGTCTCATTTCTTTAACAAGATAATATAAACAATAATTATATTTATAATCTATATTACTACTACAATTGCTAGTACTATGACTTAAGGAAAATGTCGGCTACTACTATTTATTATTATCACTATATTCAAGACTAAGGAAAAATAGATTGATAAAGAAAAAAAAATTTTAATTGGATTGGATCATTCGAATTATTATTAATTTTATTATTATTATTATCGTTCGTTTTATTCGAAATTGCTAGTTTTATTCGAATAAAACTTTCAATGTAATTCGAATACTCAAATTCATAACGAATAATTAGAATAATTAGAATAAACCTTATTCGAATAGAAACCCTAAACCAATGTTCTGCAGTACCTGAGCCAATTAAAGTCTTTGCCTCAACTTCAGCAAGAAGAGGTTCTTAAACATAATAGGTGTGATTTTGCCATTGTTAGTTCCAAATTGATGTTAAAAGTCCAAATAATGTCAAAATGCCTTAACATTTTATAAATTTTTCTGCAGCATCTTCATCATCAATAATTCGAATTGTTGGCCTTTATGTGACTCTGGAATAATTTCTGTTTGAAGCCAAATAATTGCCCATTATCTAATACTTTTTTTTGTATTTAGTGTTGGAAAACAATTTTTGCTGCTTCTTTAATAGCCTCCATCTTTCCATTTCCATTATTATCTATCTAACCTTTTCAAATATTCACATATTGCTCTTATTTGATTATATTCAGTAATGCTCGTTTCTTTTGAATCATTAGCAATTGGTTATAAAGAGCATTTAATTTTTGTTCTATGGAATCCTCATTTAACTCATCATCTTCTTCATTATCAAGGACAATTATTGAACCAACTCATTTCCTAATTTGTGTGTACCAGCTGCAACTTTGATGAATGATCATATTTATCAGTCATAAATGGATCTTCCACCTCCCCGTTATTTTTCTTATTTCTAATGGAGCTTTGATCAATTTATTTTTTTGTTCTTGTTTTTCCAAGTTCAATTGATCTTCTTCTTTACTATCACCATTATTACCCCAGTAATCTCTTTCATCATTTAATTGATAAACAAATTAAATGGTATGCATTTCATTGGATTCTGTATTAATTTTATGTCTTTTACCACTAAACTGTCCATTATAAGCTTTTTCTTGATTTTTGTAACTTGGTTTTCTTTTAAAAATATGAACCATTGTAAAGATTTTGGAAACAAATTTGGTTCGTTTTATTCGACTATTCGTTTTATTCAAATTACTCGTTTTATTCGAATTATTCGTTCATTTAAATTATCGAATTATTCATTTATTTGATTATCGAATTACTCGTTTTATTCGATTAACTTTCAATGTAATTCGGATACTCAAATTCATAACGAGTAAAACAAATAATTCAATAAACCTTCGATCGCATGCTTGCAATATTTATAGGCTGTAAATAATTACGGCATTACGGTTTTACGGTCTATGACTTTACGACATTAGAGTGTCATGCAGTGTTGTGACCCGAAACTCTGAGTTTAGGGAAAACCAGAAACAGAAACTAACAGAAACCACCCGAAACTAGTTTAGGTTAGTAGTTTATGTTTATGTTTAGGTTTAGTTTTAGTTTTCTGCTTAGTGTAAGTTCATTTTCCGAAACGTTTCGGGAAGCCAAAAGAGTTTCTGGTCACAACACTGGTGTCATGCCGAGTTTATTTACGTGATGCTGAATTGTTGTAATTCGGGTAAAATTTAATATATATTTTGTGTGAATACATATTTGTGGCTGAAAAAAGGTTCTTTTTAGAAAATTTTTTTTTACAAATTATAACTAACGCTTTGGATGAAAATAAACATCATGACGATACTTCTACTGACAAAAAAAATGATGATGAATATTCTTATAAAAGAGAAAATTTTGGGAAATGTCAAACCCGCAATAGATATAAAACTTATTATTCCTGGTGTCAATCATGTGATTCAAAGCTATTAACTGAATGATGGACTAGTGGCAATGAAACATTGGATGAGTTTATTAAAAGTACACAACTTAAAGCAACAAGATATGATAATTATTATTATCTTCAATGGATTCCTTATAATGATTTAACAAATATTGAAAAGATAGGTGAAGGTGGGTTTGCAACTATATACAAAGCTACTTGGTTAAATGGTTATAAATATACAGCTAGTAATAAAAGAACTAGTAAAGATGTGATTGTGGCATTAAAAAAACTACACGATTCACAGAGTATTTCTGATGAATTTCTTAATGAGGTAAATTATTTTGTTTTTCTATCTATTTTCAGATTTTTTAAATATTATTCTGAAATTCAATATATTTTTTTTAGTTCAGAAATTATGTAATATTTCGTGATAAGTCTGATTTAATTGATGTTTATGGATTAACACAAGATCCAATTACAAAAGAAAATATATTTATATGAAAAATGGAAGTCTTCAAAATCATTTAACTAAAGATTTCAAAATTTTAAAATGGAAACACAAAATTAGAATTCTTTATTATATTATTGAAGGCTTGAAAGTTATTCATGAAAAAGGAATTATTCATCATGATCTTCATGGTGGTAAAATTCTTCGAGGCGATGAATGGGATTCATATATTGCAGACTTAGGATTATCATGCCCAGCTAGTCAACATCATCATCAAACAAAAATGGTATATGTGTAGTACTACCGTATATTGCACCAGAAGTTTTAAAGGAGAGACCATATATAATGGCATCAGATGTATACAGCTTTGGAGTTCTGATGTCTGTAATATCAACTGGCCAACAACCATTTATAATTTGGCACATGATGAATATCTTGCAATGAAAATATGTAAAGGTGCAAGACCTGGTTTCTCAAACAATACACCAAAATTCTATATTGAACTAGCATAGATGCTAATCCAGATAAACATCCAACTGCCGAAGAAATTTATAAGATGATTAAAATTTGGTTCAATTCACTTGATGATTTTACAATGGATAATCTTGAAGATATTGGATATTCAAAAGAACAGCAGGATGAATTAAAGTCAATTAGAAAAGAGTTTGATGAAATGGATGAAATAAAATTTGATCCTTCAACAATTACTGTAACAATTCATCCAAATGCAATTTATACTAGCAGATTATTAAAATTTACAAACTTTCCTCGACCTGTTAATTCCAATAAAGTAACAACAATTATTGGTAATAATAATGGTAATTACTAACATTCAAGCATTGATTATTTTCATTTTATTAATTTTTAAAATCAACAATATTTATTAATATCCACTCTTGTGACAAATATTTTGTAGATTCTAAACAAATTGAATTAGGTATACCAGATGGATTACTTGAATAAGTTGAAACTTGTCATTTTATTACATATTAAATTATTTATTATTTTTTTTATTTATTGGCTACTATATTTCTATATTTTGAGAAATGAAATTATATTTAATAATGATATTATATAAGGTAATAACTTCTCACAATTATCATACCCTTGGATTTTTTTTATTATTTTGAAATTTGGATGTCAAATACGCAACATTAAAATAATGATTTTTTGAGAAGAAAATAAATGTAATTTTAATTGACGAGTTGAAGTGATGACTTATCAATATATCATGTAATATATACATATAATATATAAATAATTTATTAACATATTAAATAAAAATATATTAAAAATTTTAAATTTAATACACGTATCTGAATCATTTAATATAATAAAAATTAGATCTATATTATTAAATAAAAAGCCAATATCTAAATCATTTCAACTTTTTGAACCACTATCGCAGTCAACTTCCAGAAGAGGTTCCCCATTCTCCAGATTTGGTTGTCCCAAATGATTCCTTCCTCCAGAAATACACAACAATGACACAAACTACAGTAGATTGATTGCAAACTCCTGATCTTATTTGGAGGCTCTGATCTGGAAGCTTTGATGTTTTCCCCATGGGAAAAGGCATTATGAGTACATTAAAAAACACCTAGAACTACAGCCTTCAATATATAGCTAGGTTCTGGCCGCATTGATCATACTTGATGCTCAAGAAAAGAAGAAATTTTCAAAATCAGAACCAGATACTGGCCACCAGAAACATGAACTGTGAGAAACATCCAATCTGAAACAACTTGATTTTTAGAAGTTCTTATGGCATTCGCAAAATCCTGGACGAGTCAAAAACACGAATTTGAGAATTGCATCCCTTTTTCAAGAAGAAATAGGTGTGTACAGACTTTCTCAGATCTTCTACACATTGATGATGGCCAAAGACATCTACCTGCACTACCAATAATTTTTTCAATTTGTCAACATTTTTGGCATCCTTTTTTCAACATTACTTTTCTTGATGTAAAATATAATTTCGCATCAATGGCAGTGTAATATCATGTAAACATTTCTAATTTCTAAACGAATTTATTTCAAAATAAATTTATGTGCCCGTTTTTGAAATGAAAATTTTTTTTGAAACAAATGTCTGGAATAAATTGTGGAATGACCCTGGGATGGTGGTGAATTAGGGCAAATGGAAGCATTTCTTCAATGTGACGAATTTCAAAACCACATCCACAGCTTTACCTATATCAGGGAACTTTTGAGCTTAAGAATCCTTCTATGTTTATATGATACAAATTACAGAATTTTTATTTCGAACCACATTAAAAATCAATATGCAATTATACAAATTTATCAAATTTATATTACTGGAATAATAGCAATAAAGTTTATTTTAATACAATCAAATTTAACTATTACAGTCATCAATATATCATTATATACTTTTATATCACTATTCTCATTGTCCTTTTTTTACAAATCTTCAATTCCATGTTCAAATGCTGATTCATTACCATCTGAATCTGTAACATAACCTTTACCAAGTTCTTCTTGCCTTGACAGACCTGGTAATATCTGCAATTATTATTTGTGAATTATTTATACAATCCTATAAAGTAAAAATAGAAAATAATTAGTAATAATATATATACGGTATATTATGTTAATTACTTGTAAGTATCATGCAAAAATAATTATTTATATATAATAGCGTTCCCGCAAATTTTGGTATTAATTATAATGTCGATCAATAACCGATAAAAATTTGCACAAACGGTGAAAACGCTCAACGAATAATTAAATGAGAATATTAAAACTTTCGTTGATGCATTTGAAATATATTTGCAACATTATCTTGATCTTTCGAATCATCCATTATTACTATTCCTATTTCAGCATTAGTTGGTTCAGTAATCGTAACGATAGGAACTAGGCGAACACTGGAGGAGACATCTTTCTTTTGTTATCTATTTGCTGCATAATAAAAGTAAAGTAATAAAGTTTTGCTCGAGTTACTATTCATAAATTCGTAATACATAACACACAACTCAATCTTAATTCAAATTATTCGTTTTATTTCGAATTATTCATTTTATTTCGAACTATTCGTTTTATTATTTCGAATTATTCGAATTACTCATTTTATTTGAATTATTAAATTAAATATATAAATAAATATTAAAAAATGATTCTTTCCTGTGATTGAAAGGTCATTTTAGAAAAGTTTGGAAAGGTGGCTTCATGAACCCATTATAATTATTGAAAATATTGAAAAAAAAAATATTAGATATTATGATATTTTAATTAATTTATTATCTTTCACTATTATGGTGGATCTTTTGAGAATTTACTTCTAGTTCATCTATTATTATAATTGATACTAAGGTTTCCAGTCCTCTTTGTAGCCAACAAAATTAATTTTTTATAGACCAACTATTTTTATTAATGCCAAAATTGGGCAAAATTATTTTTAAATTTATGTTCATTTTTATAAAAGCCCAAACCATTCCCAAAGCTTTTTTTTTTTTTGAAATAGTTTGAAAGTGGAAATCTTAATTGATATCAAGTGAAAACGTAAAAAAATAGTTTCATTATTATTAGTAGTAGCAGCAACATTAGTAGCAGTATCAGTATCAGCATTATAATAACATTCCTTATAGTTATCAGTTAATATTTTTTGGGCAATATCAATATATTTCTGCTCCATCCTTGATTCTTCTCATAATATTTCAACTTGATTCTTGGATCTAAAATAAATTTAATGAATAATAAATGAATATTTTTAAAATATATATATATTTAAAGAAAATTTACTTGTAAATTTGAATAACATTACTATACATACATAATAACAAGACAAAGGTTCAAAGGTTATATATAACATTTAACCCGTGTGACCCGCGGGTAAAATTATATTTATGACACGACCCAAACTCTAGTTGTTGTTATTATTAATATCAGTATTAATATTAATCTTCCGAAATGCCGAAATTACATAGTAGTAGAAAATTTTTTATGTAATATAATAAATGCATTGATTAAATTTGATTTTACTATTCTAATTCTCCTTAACCGACGGATCACTTATGCCAGGTCAAATTTTGCCAGCATTATGGCAAATTCTAGTAACACTTCCGTGTAATACTGGTCAATTTTGACCTGGCGCAAGTTGCATAAGTTTTCTAATCAACACATCAAGATGTTAATGTACCATATCTTCTGATCCACTTCTTTGTTATAACGAATATTGATTGATGTAATTCACACACACACACACATATATATACATACAGATCCATATTTTATTAAGTAAAATGGGTATGTTTCTAATCTAAAAATGCTCTTTGAAATGAGGTTTTTGGGGTGTGGTAGTTACGTTTATTTATTAAAATTTTCATTTACATTGTTAGAAAAAACTCCTCCCAAGTAAGTATCTTTATTATTGTTGTTGTTGTTTTTGTTGTTTGTTATTGTTGTTATTGTTTAGTAACAAATGCCGATCATTTCGATTTAATTAAAACAAGTAGGATTTGATTAGACAATTTATAATAATATATTTTTAAATTCAAAATGTGACTGGTTATTCAAATTGGGTAATCATAGAACTTATTTTTTATTTATCAATATTCATTTTTAAACAAAATTAAATGATCGTATTAAGAGAAAAGAAAAGAAAAAGGTCGGTAAAGTTGATAATGATAATGAAGAAGCTGATGAAACTGTAGTAATGATGATAAAAGGCAACAACAACAACAACAACAACAACAACAATAATAATGTGTTTGTAAAATCGTAATTTTTGAATTATCTTATTTATTTTATCAAGTAATAATAGTTCCTGGCGAAAATATTCTTAGTGGATCAGTTTTTAGTAAAAATGTAGTAATTAAAATTTAACTGATAGTGTATCATAAAATCATCTATTCTCAATAATTAATAATAAGGCGATATTTCATTAAATGACTTATAAAAGAGCATTCTCAAAAATACACATGATGTATTATTCATTTTAACATTAAATTCATTACATTGTAAACATAAGTTTTTTAATAAAAGGATAATTCTAATATTTTGTAAAAAAAACTTTAAAATTATATATTCTATCTTGGAAATCGAATTTTCTATTGTCTTTATTTTGGTATTTTATCTACTCCCAACTCACCAGTTTCTGCTCTCCCTTTTGGAACTGCAAGCATTAAATCAGGAGTGAGCCGATTTTTCTTATCCACATCACCTAGCAAAAATAAGTTGTTTTACTTGTTGTTCATTATATATGCTTGCCGTCTCATTTTCCAGATTATTTTATTGATCACAAAACCACTACAAATTGTCCTGACATTTTACATTAATGTTAAATGGTTTTGAGTTAAGGATACCGGCTGCAACTTTTGATGATGGTTGCTACCATCTTTGCGTCATATAAAAATGATTGCAACCACTGGTTGCAACCACCTTTACAACCATTTTGTTTCCTTTTTTGGATTGCGACATGGAACACTATTTTGAGTAATTTCCTTTTAAAATGCATCATAAAACTGAATGTTTTGCAATTGCATTATTGGGATACATCCATCCACCCACAAATTATGTCTCAATTATTGGAGAAAATGGAATTACTGTGATATCCCACAATCAATTTATTATCATCTATTACTTTTTTCTTAGTAAAAATTTAAATTAGTTTACTTTTATCAATATTAAAAAGAGTTTCACTTTTATTATCATCTTTGTTATATTTATTTTTCGTTTTGCCAATTCTTTTTTGATGCCATCCTTGGACCATTCATCAATTTGGGAATAAAATAAATTATGAACAATAATAATCTTACCTTTACTTGGCAATGGAATGCTAATTAAAATTTAGGCACAGTAGATTCAGAAGTTGTGTGATTTGGTTTCGCAAAATCTTTGTCCATTTAAAGCATTTTTAGCATCTTTTGGCGAAGAAATATTTCATTCACCAAATTTTGGTAAATAGCATGCATATATATGACCAGATAAGCCATCTTTTATTGTCCAAGAAAAATATGACCAAGTGGAAATTCCTTCTAAGGTTGATGCTAATTTTCCACCAGGATTAAATTTATATTAAAAAGAGAATTATTTTTAATTCGAAATTGTATTATTTATATGCAAGCCATACTAAAATATACAATAAATAAAATCCGGTTGCTATAATTCTAACCAGTTTTTTTTAAAATACGATTTTGGGGCCCTGACAAAGGACTGATATAGACAGCAGAAATGGGTCAAATTTTTCTGCAATCTTTTTTTTTTTTTTTTGGGGCAAAATAATACATTATTTTAATTTTAGATCTCAAGAACCCAAGACAATGGCATTCATGATTTTACTTAAACATAATTAATCTTGTTGGAATTGTTGCTTGGTACGTTCTGAAGAAAATATGTTATTTTTATTTCTTTCCTTAAGTAATATTTAATTTACATACATTATGTAGTTATGTTCGCCATAAGGCTTTGTTATCATAATAACAAGCAAACAATCGAATAGTGTGAGAATTGACCAAGATTTGTTTTGGATAATTATATATTAAATTTAAGAAACCATTGAGGTACACTTTAGGCAATTTAGAAATACCAAAAAACGAATCAATATATGACATTTTACATTGGAGATTTATAGATATTGAAAAATTACTTTGGGTCTCAAATACATGTATTTTAAAATTATCATGTTCCTTGGACATAAAGGCTAATCCGACCTGACAATCTAAGGATACGATGATGCAATCAAAATTCAGAGGGTTGCGTGGCTCTGAATTTTATTAAATGGCATTATCCTCAAAGAGGTCATTGAACCCTCTTACTTGTTGGAGCCTCAAACGTTTCAGTAGTTCTTCAAATGATGTAGACATATTATACAGAAGAAAGTGCTTACATGTTTGTAGAAAAGGAAATTTTATTAAACCTGATACCCAAGTTCAATATGTTAGGTTTAATATCATTCATTTTATTTTTCAGAAATGGGGTTTCTTTTCTTTCTTTTGCATGGCCTTGGTATCATTACTTGGGTGATGCACTTTATTTATTTAGTAAAGACTAAGCCACAATAATTATTGACAAAAACGGGGGAATATACACTTATCATACGCTCTTGCATGAATTATTGACAAAAACAGGAGATTCGCGGATAATCCACATGCGTTTTTTTATTGTTTTCCTGATGTAAAAAGAAAATTATTTACTTTCAAAATGTTACACGCAATGTACTTTAAAATAATTTCCAAAAAAAAAAATTTCAACAGAGATTTGAGAGATTGGAATTCCGAAAATTTTTAACAATATCTTTTTAAGTTATTATGATGAATATTCTGTCTATTGTAACCTCTAAAAATTTGTTTTTTCCTCCAAAAAAGATTACAATAACCATTTTTTATTAAAACAATTTCAAAGAAAACGTTATTTTGAAATATTGAAAAAACTACTTGTGCTACATAACAAAAAATCGAGTCAGGGTCCAAGAACATACTATTGACAGGAATAGCGGACGGCTAAAATGAATTTTAAGCAAATACGCGTCTACTATCATTTTGCAAATTCTGGCCGACCAAACGAAAAAACAGAGGGTGGGTTGGTGTACAAATTCATCACCTTTAACATTTTAAAATGTATAGCATTTTCAAAAAAAAGAATATAATTTATATATATTAATATAGAATTTATTTTTGGAAACTAGAATATGATTCGTGAGCGTGACTTTGTCACTTTTGTGAAAGAAATTTTGTTGAAATTTCATATAATTGGTAAATAACACCACAGTAAAGTTTATTAAATAGAAGTTTTTAATAGTAGGCTGAACGAGTACATCATTTTTAACATATTCTTGGCTTAAATAAATAAACTCAATATTAATGGAATAAAGGAAAATATTGAATTATTATTTATAATGGTAAAGGAGTTGAGGCTTTTTCTTTTAAACAATTATATTATTTTAATCATTGATCGATTTGCAATGAAAGCATCTTTGTCTAATGAAACTATTTGAGGATTTATCCAAAAAGTACTTCTACTTGGAGCAACATATATATACTTGACCTAGGAGAGCATGCGATAATCCAATGAGACTAAAATTGATGGAAGGCTTATACCTTATGTTCTGTGTGTTGTAAGGGAAAAAGCATTTTTTTAAAGGGAATTATACAGTTCCATCATATCAGAAAAACAACTCTTGACTAAATTTCCAAGAAAGATATCTATCTAAAACTATACCAAAGTTCCTTTTTCTATCATATTGTCATTAATGTACATTACACGTACACCTTGTTGTGATCTAGGAGAATGAGGCGAGTTTGTTTATTTTTATTGTTGTCAGGTTTTGTGATTAATTATAATATCAATTACATATCCAAAAATTTGTAAGTAACATATTACACACCATCATATTAAATCTTTCGAAAAGCCAACTATATTGATTGAGTCTAGTATTCGTTCAAATGTTTTTTGCTGGTTTAATTCATTTAGTTTTTGGGTTAAAGGCCTATGAATTTCCTCAGTTAAATTTCCAAACCACTTTCTGACAAAAGTAATCATTATTTTGTCTCTTCCAAACTGATGATTTATAAACTGGTAAACCTGTTACATAAGGTGGTAATTGAGCCAAGTCGCCAATTATGATTACACACAAGTTTCCAAAAGCAATTAATTGTATTATTGTAAACGTTTTTGATGTGAATATAAATATGCAGTAGATACCATTGAAATCTCATCAATGGCTATCGCGTCAAATTTTTAGAGTTCTTGAAAAATATTCGAATTAAAGAATGCAAGTGTTTATATCCGTTTATATCCACTAACATTTTCTAACACGTGTAACGCAGAACGTATGGTTTTTCCACTAATGTTTAAAATAGCTATTGCTGTTGGAGCCAATAATAAAAAAAATTTTCTTGCATAATAATTCATCAATAATAAAATTTGTTACGTAAAAATTACTTGTTCCAGCTGATCCTGTATATAATAATAATAAAAAATGATATTTGTTATTTTGTTTTGAGGTCCTAAAATGAATTTTTATCATTGGATAAAAATTTTTATTATAAATAACTCGGTTTGATAATTTTTATATGCATTTTTCATTTACACATCTATCCATATATCATCTATATATACATTTACACAATATTTCCCTATTCAAAGTTTTTTTTATGCGATCGAACTCTAATAATACATACAAAATGTGATATAAAATATAAAAAGAAGGTGATAAATGATCTAAGCTTTTTTATTAATATTTAGAGAATTTTTTGGTATCACAAAAATTGTTTATATATGCAGACTGCAACAAACAAAGTGAACATTTAGTCACAAGGAAAACTTCAGGGTTTAAAATCACTGATATAATGTGATTGTGAAATATAAAGAAAACGTTGTTTTTAAAACCACTTAACAACACAATATTTTAAAGTAAACATCCAAAATTAATGGGGGTGTTTGGACACAAAATCCTGATTGGCTAGTTTGAATTTCATTCGGTCATATTAATATGAATCATGGCAACAATAAACAATTTTACGATTATCCGTTTCATAACTGCACTACAAACGAACTTCTTTTTTTAAAAAAAGATTTACTAGAACTCTTTTGCAGATTATTAATCAGATTTTTATTTGACTTTTCACTCCACTATAAAACTTATCAAAGGTAACTATAATATCAATCAATTATTGAACAAAAATATTTGGAGGTTGAAGAACTGTAAACAATTATGTGATAAGAAAAAAAACTGAACAGTATTCAGTTTTTTTCATTTAATAAAATGGTAACTGAAATTCACGAATTACTTGGAAAAGGAATCGCTGCCTTCACTATAAAAAGCTTCTAAGGAAAAGACGATAGAAGCGATTCAGGAATGGCTAATAAGACAAAGAAAAAAAAGACATGAGTAAAGACAATGAAGAAGGAGAAATTAATGATATTAATAATCATAGCAATAATAACAACAATAATGAAAGTGTAGTGTACATAGGCAACCCGTTAAACCAAAGGCAATTGTACAGGAACTTTTCTTCGGATTAACAGAGTTTTTTATAATCCAAAGTTATTATTAGAGTCATAAATTAATTCGGATAAACGAGGTAATAAATCTAAAAATTTAGGATTTAGAATTTCCTTTATCCATTTTCTGGCAATGAATTGATTTGGATTCAATGATAAAAAATAATCGCTCTTTTTTAGAATTTCAGAAACAGTAGATTTGCTGACATTATATTTAGATGCAAGCTGGTTATTTTTTTATGTTTGGTCTTTATTTTTTTCGATGCATATTTATATTTTTTTGTGAGATTGTTATAGGCGTATGTTTTCTTTTTGATACCCCAACTTCTTTTCAGTAGATTTTTTTCCTCTTGTTTGCACTAGAGGAAAATTTTTGCTGAATCCCATCTACAAAAATTCTTCATGACTATTAAATTTCTATAAAATAGTTTTTCGTGCAACATGTACAAAAATTAATAACCAGGGTGTGATCGAATTAAGCATTAAGGACAAAATCTATGAACAAATATACTAACAAGCGTTTATTAATTATTCAATAGTTTATATAAGATCTATGAACAAAATATTCTAACGAACATTTATCAATTTGTGTAGGAGTAATCGAAGTAAGCTTTAAGGACAAGATCTATGAACAAAATATAATAACAAACGTTTTATTAATTATTCAATAGTCTGTATAGGAGTGATTGAAGTAAGCGTTAATGGCAAGATCTATGAAGCTTGCGAAGCAAGTTTTACAAAAATAAATGTTTTATCAATTATTCAATAGTTATTTATTTATGTATATAAATTTCTTTTATTTTAACTTATATTTAATAACATCACTATGACAAATAATTAAATGAATAAAGTCAGAGATAGAACACCTTTTAATTTAATCATCATTGTTGCTTGTTTATTATTCTAATCATTATTTATGTATATAGGTAAAGAAAAACTTTAATGTCTATTTATTTATTATATTACTTTTAAAATAAATGATTTTACTATAAAAGACATACCTAAGTGATCAAAAATCTACAAATATTCATCATAATGTAATATTTGGACATTTACTTCTACTTATACTTGCGATTGGACGCGTCAAACAAAATTTTACATATATGAATATAAAGGCAAAATTTGACTTTGAGAGTCAGATTATTTTCGGTTTTATTAACAACCTGCTTTAAAAATTTTCTTAAAGCAGATACATATGATAAAGAAGTTATTACCTCAGATTTGGCGGTGGTTGCTACACAGCAAGGGTACTAAATGGGGATTAGAAGTCACTTGATTGTAAAATTTTACTATGTTTTACTATGATCTGCAGTAGTGATAGTAGTTTTTCGGAAAATGGCAACAAGGTTACAAAAAAAGATTAACGATTTGGATAGAATTCTAAAAGAAAAAAACATAACTTATTAAAGAAAGACAAAAATTTTAAACCAATGAATATAAGCTACATTAAGTGGAAAAAATATGTGAGGATCTTGAAATCAGTAAAGAAGAATATAAATCATATTTGGTAAATATAAATATATTTGTATTATCAAAATTTTAATGATCTGTTTATTCATTGATTTAATATAAATTATTTGTTATATATATGTAGATGGAAATCAGAACTATAATGAAATATTTCAAAGTTGATATAGATGTTTCTTATAACAGACAAGACACCATCTTAATTGCTAAAATTGTTAATAAGGTATATAAATTACATATTCTGACTAGATTTGTTTACGAAAATTTATTAAAAAAATATTTGCATTTAGTTCATTACATGAAATCCTGATGCAAATGTTAGTCTCAACAATTGACCAGTAAAGGAGTTGGTTAAGAAATGCATACAACATCAAAGTAAAATATCTAATTAAATTTTGATTTTCACACTTGGTGCACATTCAATGAAGGAAAAAATGGTTGTGCTAACATCTTTATTTAAAAATTTTTAATGCAAATTAAGGAGATTATTTTTTATATTGGTAAAAATAAAAACAACAATAAAAGTAAGATAGAATTAAATATTCGTCATGGATATAATAATTACTTTGAATAATATTAATTATATCCCTTAAACGAACGATCAAAGTATTCTTTAGTAGTAACACAAAATAATTTTTTGATCACGATCTTGCATTCTTATTGGCCAATTTAACGATCTGCAAAGTAAAAGTAGTCAATCGACCAACTTTTAAGGAAGATTTTACGAAAACCACAAGGATAACAACCGAATTTTTATTCACAGATCAATCAGCTGAATTGCAAAGATTATTTTCGTATTAGGAAGTGAAAAAGTTTTTTATAACAGAAAAAAAATTTCGGCTATCAATAGCCGAAAAACCGTTTAAGGGATATACTATTAGTATT
The DNA here is from genome assembly GCA_958430865.1 of Entrophospora sp. SA101. Taxonomy (NCBI): domain Eukaryota; kingdom Fungi; phylum Glomeromycota; class Glomeromycetes; order Entrophosporales; family Entrophosporaceae; genus Entrophospora; species Entrophospora sp. SA101. The sequence goes on from CAUDNR010001112.1 coordinate 185,500, forward strand.
AGATAATAATGAAAATGAAGATGATATTGATGAAATTTATAATGTTAAAATGAAAGTATCATTGATGACGATGATTATGAAACTTATAACGATGTTGAAGATGACACCATTGATGATAATAATAATGATGTAAATGTAATTGATACTGAAGATGAAGATAATACAAGTAACATATTTATTTATTTATTTATTCATTTATTCATTTATGGTGTGAGCAACATTATTACTTTAAAGGAAAAAAAACAACCAATAAACTTTATTAGGTAATAATAATGTCAATAAAAAAAATAATAAAGATATTATTTTCATTAATTTACTTGTTATTATAATTTCTGATCAATTGGCTATGTGATGTTTATTATTATATTTTTAAAAAATTTATATCATATATATATTAATAAAGATATATATATATATAAGAACGTGTTTAACACATTAATTCCCGCATTATGTAAATTTATTTTCGTATAGATAATAAAGCTAACCAATAGAAACTGATGAACAAATTGATTCAAACAATTTCGATTCGATCAATGTTAATCCTCCTAAATTAAGAAGTACACTAATAAAAAAATAATTTATAAAGAATAAGTGAGAATTGATTTCAAAATTTTGGAGGTGAAAATACAGTCAAATGGTTAAATATGAAATTGGTATTTTTTTTGCCTTGTGTTTACTCGTCGACTCCAATATGATCTCAAACTCTAGAAGATTGACAAATGACCTAATTTTTGGTCAAATAAAAAATATCTAAAACACTACAAGATGAATTAAGCAACATTTATTCTTAGAATCTATTTTTATGTTTAATTTTTGATGAATCAAATCATTAAAATACAAGATAATGAAAAAGCAATAAAAGTGATTATTGGAAAATTATTTAAAAACATTATTTATGTGATTTTTCGTTTAATTTAATCACTATTGTAAGTTGGAATTATTAAATGTTTAGAAACCCCATGTTTAGAAACTTTGTGTGAATGGATTTCACTTTCTTCAACTTGTATAATTGTTTCGTTTGTTTCTTTTAATATTTTATTTACGTTGTATAAATGAATTATTAACATTACCATTTTCTTACGAAACAATTCGTCACTGTCTTCATTGATTGGGATTTCCAAACACTTTAATCTCCTAACACGATGTAATGGAAAGTATTTTCTATCTACTATTAATATTTCTAACATGAAGTCTAAAAAAATATATTAATATTAAAAAAGGTTAAGAATTAAAAAATGGTCGAAGTAAATAATATTATACTTGCTATATATATTGTAAGAGAATTGTTGGTATTTTTTTCCAGTTTAAAAGTTCCTCATTTTCCAAATTCCCATGATTTATTATTTTATCAAAAGCAGGGTTGGCAAATTGACTGGTCCATTGAGAACTGATGGACTTTGAGCTGGTCCATTGCCATTAATAAAATACTAAATATAGTTAAAATGTTACACTAATGGACCATCAATGGACCACCAATGGACCACACATTCACCAACCCTGATCAAAAGAATCTTTTGAAAATTTTAATAATTTTAGATGATTGCTGCAGATATGATCAACAGTGACAGGACCTTTTTCCCTAGGACCATACAATATTTCTGAAAAAAAAATCCATAAATAAATGTTCTTCCATTTATATAGCCATGTATATCGGGTTTTCTACTTGGTCTGGATAAAGATCTGTTTTGCTCCTTTGTGGCCATACTTATGTTGTAATCCCTATAAAAAATTTTTTTTTAAAATAGCAATTTTTTTAAAATCATTATAATTTATAATGAACAACTCACCATTGGTAGGATAATCTATATAAATCCCAAAATACAAAATTTTTAATGGGTGCAACCACATCATGTGACCAAGTTGCTTCCAATATATTTTCATGAGTTTTATACTGCGAGCGTGCAATCCGAGTTTCCTATTTAATAGGTTATTTGTAGCTCAACACACAGCCTACCCGCTGGCTTATGGTTGATTCTATGGTTTGACACACAGCCTACCCACTGACTTACAGTCAAGGTTTCCTTTATTTATAAATGTGACACACAGCCTACCAGCTCACTTACGGTCAAAAGTTAATAAAATAACTTTTATCCCTTTAGATAAAAGGGTCCCTAGGTTCTATATGTGCAATTATATCCCAAAGGTGTCCCCTTGAGATGTATCTCAATAATTAGAATGTTGGTTATTTACTAAGTACGGCAAAGGTTTCCCCTTGGTGGTTTATTTATTAATTAGAGATTATTATTTAGGGTAAAATATGTTATGTGTTTTATTAGCGATAATAATAATATTATTACAATGTGTTAGAAAAGATTAATTATTAGATCAATAATCAAAAGATTATTATGAACATGATGATTCTGACTTGGTCTAAAACCAAGTCCTTTTATACCTCTTGAGGCATTACAAATAACATGACTTTTACTCTAGTTTGTCCAATAAACTATGCTTATTAATAAAATAAATATTTGGGTCAACTGAGCATTACAAATAATAATTAATAATTTAAAGTAAATATTTAGATCAGCTGAACAAATTCTTGAAATATAATTATAGAAATATGAATATGAGTAATTGTGCGCAATGTGTGGCGCAGTATTTTCACAAAATATAACATTAAAAATAAAAATAGAAATGATGTAATTTTTACGTGACTTCCGCAGTAATTTGGTGGGACCTCTCTATCGGTCCTTATTTTACTATCTCACAATACATTTTTTTTTTTTAAGTTCATAAAGCAAGATAATAAATTTTGTGCTGCCTCAAGGAAGTTAAATAAATCATCATTATCAAAGAAATTCATAGGGATTCCATAACATCCTTTTTTTTCTAAATATAAGTTTACAAATTCTAATAGATCGTCTGGCAGAGATATAATGTCAAAACCTTGATTTACTTCATCCCATAAGTTGAAAAATTGTAGTCGTTCAATTAGATCAGGATGTAAATTCATAACATCAATTATCCCAGATAATAGGGGATTATTATTGCTGATCATAAAAGACCCAATCGATTCAGAGATAACTTTAACCAGGGTTGGCAAATGTGCAGTCCATTGATGGTCTATTGGTGGTCCATTGGGTCCATTAGTGTAACACTTTGACCATATTTAGTATTTTATTAATTGCAATGGACCAGTCCAAAATCCATCTTTCTCAATGGACTAGTCAATTTTCCAACCCTGACTTTAACCACCAATGGAATATTTTTTAATAACATAACTAAAAACAACAGAAAATAATAATAAGAATTATTATTGAGAATGTGTATAATTGAGAAAAAGCTTGTAAATTGTCTTACAGAATGAATAATTTCAATAGCTGATTCCAATTTAGTCAGTGAAGAGTCAACATTTATCTTTTTTAAGCTTAACCAACCGAATTGCATCACATGTTTATTGACGAAAAAAATGAATTGTGTATATTTGTTTAGGCGAGCCGCTTCATCACACAGGTGCCAAAACTTAGTTAAGTCTTTGTTATTTTCGTGATCTTTTTCAATCTTTTCAACCTTTTTTCCCTAATAAAACAAATATATATGTATAAGATTTCAAATTAATATTTTTCATCAATTAATTGTTTGTATTGCTAGCTTGCTATATGAATTCAGATTTAAGCAGTCTATCAAATTGGATTTTACAATAAGAACTATTAAGGATGCCTGTGCTCTCCATAGAGTTGCCTTTCTAAACTATTCCAAAACTAGTCTAGAAGGGGTTTAATAGTGCCTAACTAGTTTCAAAAAGCAACTCTAGTATTCTAACAAGGGGATCTCAGACCTGTCTAAGGTTGTGGGCGAAACCTCTTAATGACTGTCGAAACTCTGTCAAAACTCTAATGAACAATTAATGTGTAACCTGTCAAAACTCTGATGATTGGCGAAAACCCCAAATGCGAAACTCTGCCAAAACTCTAATAAACAATTAATGTGTAACCTGTCGAAACTCTGTCGATTGATTTCTGGAGGAGTTTCTCCCGCAACCTTAGACCTGTCTCAAACGAGTTGTTTATTTTACCAAGAAATCTGTATTAAATTGATAGACTGCTTAGGTATGAAGATAATTTCATGATTTGTAATCGAATTTAAAATCCCCTCTAATTTCATCAAGAAAAGTTAAAAGGAATAAAAAATTTCCTAGTATCCAAAGAAAATTATACTAATTTATTAACATTAATTCATAAATTAAAAACAAATGTAACTTGCCATTTGATCACTATATTTCTGATAAAGATAAAGCTGGATAGATCTGACGTACTGGAATTAGTTGATACAAGACATGTAGACCGAGTAAATCAAAGATTTAAATAAAGAGGATTTTTCCTTTCTTTTGTTCATATAATTCCAAAAATTATCACAATCCCTAACACTCTCCCTGCAAATGACATCTGTACTGTTGACATTTTCTTCAGAGAAAAGATTTATGTTTTAACTATTTAAAATGTATATTAAATAATTTAGTTATTTGAATAAATTTCCTTACCATCAATTTCTTTCAATCCTTTTTTCTTTTTACTCAATTTTTTCTTTTTATTACTGTCACTGGACATTTTTCTTTGATAATAATAATAATATCATAACAATAAAAAATCAACGCTAAAACAAAATTAATGATAATAAAGATTATAAAGCAAACTTAAAAAATTAAAAAAAAAGTATATATATATTGATATATAAATAGTTTTTTTTTATTAAAAAGGAAAAAAATTTTTTAAGAGGAGAACACATGTCTTTAGACCATTTTTGGGATAAAATAATGTGGTCACGAACTTTATCAATAGGTGTAACATGATCATGAGAATGTTAATTGATTGTGAAATTCTACTTATTCTATATACTTTAGGATTTTAATTTATCATATACTAGTGTAAATACTTGTATAAATCAATTAAATTGTTAATTGTTACAGTATTCAATTTTCAGATTATCATCATCACGATCATTATCATCAACAATTATACACAGTCAATCTTGATATAAGAGAACCCCTGGGATGACAAATTTCTTCACTATAGCACGATTTTCTTATAATTCTTATTAACATTAACAATATAAATTGTGCTACAGATAATATCTGTGTATGGGAAGAAGCATAATGGACATTTGATTTCATTGGCTAAATTTTGTGACGATCTCCCTTCCAGATATCACGCAACAATTAAATTTTATTGGCTTGAAAATCGTTACGCAAATTTGAAAAACAAAATATTAATATTAATATTAATATCGGAGGGAATGATAAAAATAAAATGTTTATAAAAAAATTAATATAGTATTTCTTTATTGAATGTTTTTAATACATAGGCTTGGTTTTTCATTATACAATCTAATATATTATTTGCCTTTAACTTTTTATTGACTTCATCAAATCAACATTTTACCTTTGATCATGAGGGTTATGCAGGAAATCTTGCTGATTTTTGGTGTTCTCATTCTGTATCAAAATTGTGGAAGAGAATGCATAGAATGGCTTATGAATTAGATTATCAGGGGCTGATTGATTCACTGAAGCAACTATTTTAGATTTTTTTATTAGTCAATTGGCATAAAATATTGCTTGTTAAATGAACTTTAATCTTTTATTTTGATTACAATAAAACTGAAATTATATCTATACTGAAATCCATCAAGATGAAAAAAAATTTTTTTTCATATAAATTTACCCTCTATACTGAAATTTCATAAAAATGCCTATTATACTGTTTGTTCATTTTACAAGTGTTTTTTATATACTTAATTTACCTCATTACACTGAAATACATGTTGAATTTTTTGATATGATTGGTGTGAAAGAAAATGTAGAAACAAAGCACAAGATAACCAAATTCAATCCACACTTACTAAGTGATTTTTAAAAAATCTGTTAACCTTTTATGTTGACAATTATTGATATTTTATAAATAATAAATTTAAACTTATCTATAACAAAACTTGCAGGTTTTTCCTAATAAATTTAGTATATGCATATACATTATTAGTCAGAGGACATTATGTAACTTCAGGGGGGTCAAGCATCACCACTAATAAAATTTTTGCAATTAACATTGAATTTTATATGAAAAAAATCACTCCTGTATGCACCACAAAGTGATAAAAACTATATATATATGGATAAGTGTATATGAAAAGTAATAGTAATCATAATAGTTCTAATGAATATCAAAAGCAATTGATTTTTTAGAAAGAGGTTGTAAATGTAGTTGCTCTTTGAGAATTCCTAGGAAGAATTTGCAGAATTAAGGGAATCCTTTCAAACTCTTTCTAAAGTAGAACAAGACATATTCTTAATGGCCCAACTTAAGGCAATGGATGGTGGATAGTAGGCACCTTAAAAAAAAACCAGATCTAATAAAAGAACTTTCTACCACTGGGATCACAATACACTCCTTTGTCAAGAAACTTATCTCAATATGTTAGGAATTGGCAGAACTTATTTTGAGAATCTTAGAAATCATTTGATAAACAATGGTATTTTACCAAGAATTCATGGTAATATTAAAAGAATGCCTCAATGAAAAACCAAAATGGTAATTGATAAAAATATTGCTAAAGTAGTAAAGAATTTTCTAGAGAATTATGCAGAAGTCCATGGCTTACCAAGTCCAGGAAGAAATATCATAGAATAACTCAATCAGTTATATTTTTACCAGCTGAAATGAGTTATAAATCAGTACATAGAGATTTTCTTGCTGGTCTAGAAGAAGGTAATAATTTGAAATCCTTAAAATATGATGCCTTCAGAAAATTATGACATCAATTGACACCAGAGATTCAAATTATGAGTCCCAGGACTGATCTGTGTGATACTTGTCAACATTTTAGAGATGGTTTACATTATAGTACTTGCCAAGAGGAAGAAGCTAAAGATTTACTCAAAAGATTTAAAGAACATCTGTACAAGGCCAAAGTAGAAAGAAATTATTATAATAAAAATACAAAATTAGCAGAAGAACAAAGGAAATTAGTTAATCAAATTATTCAAAGGATAAAACACAGTATCATAGTATTGATGCTACTGCTCATTATAGTTATGATTGAGCCCAAAATGTTCATGTACCACATTTAGATCAACAAATAAGTAAAATTTAATACCTTAGTCCATGTAAAGTTCATTTATTTGGTATTCAAAATGAAGCAGTAAGGGAACAAATTAATTATGTTCTTAATGAAAATGAAATCATAGGAAAAGGTCCTAATGGTACACTTAGCATGATTTTTGATGAAATTAAGAAACTGAATAAAGGTGAAAAGTATTTAAAAATTACTTGTGACAATGCTGGGGGACAAAATAAAAATAATGTAACAATTTGGTTCTATTTATATTTGGTAATTTGTGGTTATTATGAAAGTATTGAATTAAATTTCATGATTGCTGGGCACACTAAATTCAAATGTGATGGTAGTTTTGGTTTAATAAAAAAACTCTACAGAAAAACAAGAGTAGATTGTCTGGATCATGTGGTTGATGTAGTAAAAAGATCTAGCCCAGCAGGATTAAATAAAGCTCAATGTTATGAAGGCGGAAAAGGATTTCAATATTTAGATATTAAAAGCTATTTTGGGAATTTATTTCAAGAAATCAACATTTTCTTTTTGAAGCATCTAATTTTGGTGTGGTCAAAGCTCAGGAAATTGCTAATGGTGTTGTGTCAAATGGCTGGTTCTGGGACAAAACTCGAATTTTCTGAGCCAAATTTTATATAGTTTATAGCTACAAGGTCTCCCAGAAGCTTATTTCATAGTTTTCAATATCTTTTTTTCTGTATATCCACATGGACCTGTATGCATTGATTTAATATTACTCAGCTTTCCATTAAAAAGGGCTATGCAAAGTGAATAGATATGAATGTAATGAATATCTATGAACTGAGCTAGTCTGGCATAGAAAGCCAAATAGCATAACAATTTACTATGTGAGATTTGGACTAAAAACATTTTGGATTTATAATACAAAAAATACAACACAAATACAAACCAATCGTACTTTGAACTATGACACTAATCAATTTTTGGACTATATTAAAAAAAAATTTTTATTCGATTTGGCCTTTTTAGAACCTAAAAACCAAACCCTGAAAAAAATACAATGTGGGTAACAAAAAAGTGCAGCAGAACATACATTTTTTCCCTACTACAAATTAACAGGCACATCAAAGTTTCATTTGATAAATGAATTCTTTTGTTGGTTTTATCAATAAAATCACAATTAAATAATATGTAATAATGATAATTTTTTACATTGCCCTATAAAAAATTTTGTCAGAAAATGTATGGTTTTTCGTGCACTTTGTATGAAATATTATTATTGCCGATTTCTCACATTTATGGATTGATCGTAGGTTATCACATGACCTGATAAATTACTGAAAATCGCGTGATCGAAAAATTATTGAATTTTTGATCGAGAAATTTTTTCTCAAATTTGTAGTAAGTTGCGGGATTAGGTGCCTTGCACTATAAATAAAAAATTTATGCATATTAATATGCAATAAATCAATAATTATTATTATTATTTGTCAACCACATCCAAATACAATACAATTTCTTAAATAGGAATAAACACACTGGTCTTGGGGAAATTCTTGCTCCCAGTAAAAAAAAAATGAATGAAGGTGTTTTTTCTTACACAGAAAATAACTATTTTAAAAAACATTATATTATAAATACAAAATAATATTATATATTTATATGATAATTAATAATTAGTAAGAATAATAAATTTAAAAATTTTCTAAAAAAAAAAAAAAGAAAAAAAAATTAGTTTAATTATCAAAAAATTTACAAAAAGAAAAAAACTAACAACCTTTTCCATAAAAAAACCTTGTGCCACTACCAGCTACATCGCTCCATAAATTACATTTGTTATGTAAAACTTTATCAAGTGCTTTTGGTCCACAAAAAAATACACCGACATCAGTTTCAGGATATTTTGTTCTCATATTTGAAAGTATCTTATCCCAATTTGGCCTGCCAAAATGAGTTGGTGATTTGAGACCGGTGATGGTGTCCTTAAGAGTTCCATCATCATTAGTATATATATTGCCAATTTCTGATTTACGTAATTGGCCAGTCAGGTATGTATGTATTTCTATAAATTGATCAATATCTTGTTCTTCTATTGCCATTAATAGTGATTGGAACCATTCAAACGCCTAGTGAATGAGTAGATTTGCAAGTTTGAGAGTTTGTGAATAGACGGACAGATGGAGAGGACAGAGTGAATATCAGTTATTTATTTTCTCATTATAAATTAAAAAATAATTTATATATATTATTATGTTACATACTGCATAGTCACGACTAACCCAGAAAAAATAAACTTTACGAAGCCGTGTAGATTTTGTTGGGTAAGTGACACGATACCTAAATGTAATATCAGTTTATTGATTAATTGATAGTGATAGAAAAACTTTATTTCAAAATTTAAAAAATAATTTCATACCAAATACTTTTCAAAATGCTAGCAAAAGGTGTAACACCAATACCAGCACCAACAAGAACAGCAACCTCAAATTTAAATACGTCTTCAGAAGCACTGCCAAAAGGTCCATCAACCATAATTCTGGGCAACACTTTTTGTAATCCTGGGTTATCCAATGAAATATCAACACCATCATAAATACTTTTTAAACGATCCTTGTTTTTTTCACGTAGTTTTGCTTCTTCTTTATAATCACAACCAAGTTTAGTTAACAATTTTCCAGTAAAGTCTCCCAAGACTCTAACATGTATTGAAATATAATCTTCTTCGGGTGCTGATGTTAATGTAAATGGATGCCATTCCCATAATGAAATTTCTGGACAACATATAAAGACATATTGGCCTGCTTTAGATACAATGCCATCTTTTCTCATTTGAATTTCAACAACTTTCGATGGATGCATTATAACTTTTGAAATAAAAGTTTTCCGTCTGGAACGTATTTCACGTAATATACGTTCACCGATGTAAACCAGACCAGATGCAATCCAATACTTCCAAAAACTTGCTATATCATCACAAAATGGTGGTCTGTCAGGTTTGATCATACAAAAAGCACCATGAAAAGCCCAAACTCCAAAAAAAGGTATGAACAAATGATGAAAATACCAAAATGTATTAAAGTTTCGATTTCTAGCTTTTTTACTTGAAGTGACTACCATTATCAATAAACATATAAGCATCACATAACCGGTTGCTCCAGGTCCCGTAGCAAAATTTAGTATGAGAAAATCGACTACACCACCTTGACTTACAACAATTGCCAATCGATAAAAATTTACCCAATGTGCAACTGTGTGTACAATGGTGAAGAAGACAATTGAATATCCAATCAGTTTATGAAATTGGATATTCTTATCAAATGGAATCACATTGTTTAATGGTGTTGCTCGAACTAATGAAATTAAATTTCTACAAACTGGAAATAAAATGAATGCCGCGTCCACATGAAGAACCAGTGCTGATGATTTTGCTATTGTAAATGTTATTCCAAACTGACCTCTAGCCTCTGTTAAATTACCATCTAAATAATAACGAATGAATGCCATTGAAAATACCAATCCATGAATCATGAACCAAACTGCCGCAAATATTTTTCTATTACCTTTATTAATTATTTATTTATTGTGTTGAAGTTATTGAATTAGATGAATTCGCCTTTTGGGTTGATAATAATAATAATAATAATAATAATAGCAATGTAATAAATTCAAACCTTCGTTTATCATCCAAGCTTGAAATATCTCAAATGCTGTAACAGGTTTCTTGGCAGCAAAATTACTTTCATTACCACTAATTTTATTAAATGTAGATTTTGAATTTGAGTTTGGCTGCATAAGAGTTTGTAAATGTTTGACAGAATCACCTCTGTCGAGTGGTTTTTTGATTGAGGTTTCTTTGATTAAATTTGGAGATTTTTTTGTGAATTGAATGGAAGCTTCTTCAAAACCAGCATCATTATTATTGTATTTACCAGTTGAATAATTGTTTACCACGCCATTATTATTGTATTTACCAGTTGAATAATTGTCTATCACATCATTATTATTGTATTCACCAGTTGAATAATTGTCTATCACATCATGGTTATTATTAATATAGATATCATCATCGTCATTATATTGTTGGTATCTAGCATTAGCAGCAGTATTTGAATAATTTTGATTATATTGATTATATTGATTATATTGATTATAATTCATTATGGTTTTTGTTACAATTTATTATTTATTATTTATTTATTGTTATGAAAATTTATAATTATAATCATTGGAAGAAACAAGATTACTAAAGAATTCGTAAAAAAAAAAAACTTTTTGGGACGAAAAATGTGTATTTATAACCTTTTGTTTATACATCGTGAATTTGAAACATAACATCTTCAGGAGTGATCCGCATTAAAAATGAAAAAAAGAGACCTTTCAGGCATTATAAATCACTAAATTAGGACAATATTACTGATAATCATTGACGCATGAAAGCACAATTCAAAAATTCAAATGTTTACATATATGATAATGTCACAAAACTGATTAGTATTAGTGCGGCACCATTCTGTTCATTTTGTAATTATTAAATATTTATTATTTCGTCGCCAAGAAACTTTGCACGTTTATCAATGAAATCCACAAGCTCCCTTATTAAAAACCATTAAAACCTCTCCTTATGTAATACACATAAAGGATAGGGTTATAGTGCCCCTCAAAAAATGACAGCGCTTGAGAGAATCGCGCCTAGTTTTTTTTTTTTAGTGGTCGCGGCTATCCGCCCAGGGTTTGGGTGGGAACAAACTTGTCAAGTAATAGTAATGAATCCTTAACATCGAAAGCAAATTTCAAGAGACCATTCTTTCGATTCCTAGATGATCATGTAACACTACAGTAGGACATACCCTAATTTCCACATCATCATTACCATTAATGATAAATGGATTCCTAATAACTATTCATTCACAAGCGGGTTCATAAAATTTCGTCGAACCATTTTACGAATTTACCATGACGTGACACACCCAACATTCCATTAGCATTAATAATTCTAGCATTAATATTAACCCTTTTTTGGGAATTTGATCGTCTAATTTAAAATAAGAATGAATGTGCTAATACATATTTATTTTTAAATGCTGTATATGTATATATATATATAATTATTATTATATCGAGTTTTAATTAATATCTATGAAGTAATTTTAATAGTTCCTTGCAAACAAGTTAAAACTGTCCCTGCCGGATCAATCACTATATTCATAAAAAAAAATTTTTTTTTATTATTTCCCAATTGTTATAATAATCAATCAATCATTTATTTAAAGCAAGTAATTTAGTTGGTTTACCTTTTACACGAGTAAAAATTGAGGGCATACTACTAAGTTTGTTGTCATTTGGTATAGCTTGAGTGATTGTAAAATCGAAGTCACCAGCTGCTATTGGACAAGTTAAAGTGGGTGTGTATTTGACGACGTTACTACAAAAATCTTCTGTTTTTTCTAAAACAGTAACTCCAAATACGGTTGCTACAATATTAACAGTTGTTCCATCACTAATTCCGACTGTGCTTTTTCCAGCTAAATTCATAGTGAGATCTTGTCCAATCTTAATCGGATCTGGAGAATATGAAAAATCAGCAATAGTTATTGGTGTGTTTTCTTGACATAGTTCAAATCCATTATTAATCGCTCTTTTTTCAACCGATATTGATGATGCTGGTATTACACTGGCCGTAGTAAGTTGAGTTATTAATACTAATAATATGGTAAAGATTATGAATTGTTTCATTTTAAAAATTAAAAAATTATTTTCGAAGGCCAAGTTTTTACTTAAAGGGAATTTATTTTTTAAAAAACTCACAGTGGGTGGGCAAGTGAACGAACATATTTTATTTATATAAAATTCATTTAGCATTCATTCAATTACTCGTTTATTACGGGTTGAATAGAAGTAGAAATATAGGTTATTAGTTTATGGAGATGTTGTTCTTGGATTCATACATCATAACTTGGATTTTTGCGAAAGTGGAATTAGGAACTCCGTGGAGTTTGTGAACCTGGATTTTTTTATCTGTAACTTACTTAGTATATGGAATATATGCTTCTAAGATAATTAATCAATTCTTCAAATAGGATTTTTCGTAAAAAGCCCTCACAATTGTCATCATGGACACAAAATAAGCTAAAGGTTTTACACGAGCTTGTTTTTTAAGGAATCACGAGTCTGGTGCTAGTCATTATTGATAACAACTTTCCGTTGAAAGTTTTTTTAGAAATTTTTTATATAATCTGCTTTGTAATAAAGAATTTACTAAATGGAAAGATTTTTTAATAGCATAGGTCTGAACCAACACATTCATTTTAATATTGATGGAATAAAAGAAAATATTGAATTATTATTTACAATGGTAAAAAGTGCCGAGGCATCTTAATCATTTGATTGACCTGTAATGAATGTTATTTTTTTGTGTATATATATAGAATTGTAAATATTGCATGATTCATTTGCTTCCAGGGAACGATTTTCCCCTTTACCGAATGCTTTGCGCTTGCAACACACAAAACACAAAGTCCAAAACCTTTATCAATGATCTATATCTGCAGCATTTTTAACGCATAGGGACGACTTCTACGGCGATTATATTCTACGTTTTAAAAATATTATTTCTTCCCAATTCTAAAAAGAAGGACCCAGTTTTTTCATTAACAAATGATAACTGAAATGTATTAATATATAATCCAATCTTCCAACTACTTGACAAAAATACAGGAAGCTCTCGTCTTTGATTTTTTTAATAAAATTTTTATGTAGAATACTTGTTAAATTTATCTACCACACACAACACAATTACATATATGGGGGCTTCTCAACCTTATAAAAAATAAAATATGGAATGCATACGGAATACATATGGAATCACAACCTTACCTACAAAACATACTAGGTTTTTAAAAACCTATTTTCCGTATATTTTTTGTGCATTATAATATTTTACTTTTATTTTTTTCTGCATTTCAAGAGTATCCAAAAATATCCTAAGCAAAGAGTTGTATACAGTGGTAAATACATCCATTAAATATTTTTTTACGTCAGTTCAATATAAAATTTTTGAGAAACTTTGCCTTACTCCTTCATTGTATCATGTCAATACCAGCTCATAATAGAAGCATTTTTTCCAACAATAAATATCACATTTTGCTAAACAACAACAATACTAATTCATAAAGTTGTAGAAATATATGAGCTGTTCTTGCATACCCTCAACTTTATAAAAGGTTTATATAACATTTAACAAGCTTTAAATAATGATACAAATAGCAAACACTACTCAAGAAAGCTTTACTTGTAAACCTCAAACAACATCCGGAACTGTATGTACTACTCGAAAGCGTTATTTGGTTAGTAGAATTCGATCACCTAGCAAATTCAAAAGCGTTGATGCGAGAAGATAAAATGATAGATTTATTTACAGCAGAGTAATAATAATAATAATCTACTAAATTTTATAAAATTATTTTTACTAAAAAATGTGCGCATTTTTTATATAACACG